>WNNJ02003692.1:0-190978 GCA_012934845.2 Pomphorhynchus laevis
ATATTTATATTAATATTGTTTATATACATATTAATAATATTTAAATAATTATTATAGATAATTTATTATGAAATAACATAAATAACATATTTCCCAAATCGCATTTCATCTACAATGTCCACCTATCTCTAATGTATTCTCTTGTCCAATTCTTTCAACAATTACTCTTCGTAAAATCGATTCAATACCTGTAGATTCAACAATAATCAATCAACATTTACACGAAGCCTGATGCTATAAAAACGCCTTTAAGTCAAAGTCAACGATCCTACAAGTAAAATCTCATCCCAGTCGTGATTAATATTCTAAATATTTTGATTTCAATTTATGTAATTCCTGTAACTTTTGCTATCAGCCCAAGTCGAGAGGCTGCAATGGGCAATAATAAATAACTTCTCAGATTAATATTATTGTATTAATAATATTATTAATATTATCATAAATTTAACATTTATATTCATATATATTTATTTAATAAATATATTTATTTAATTCATATATTTATTTAATAACAAAATAAAGATATAAATATTAATATTTATACTGATAAAATATTAATGATAAATAATCATTATATATAATTTATTAAAAAATAATATAGTAATTAATATAATAATTAATAATTATTAATTATTATATTATAAAAATATATAATAATGCAGATATTTATTTCGCATATTGCCTTCCGGCTGGACAAAATTAAATATACAATAAATTAAATTAACCGTACAGAATTCATATCAAAAACCTGGCGTTTCGATTTTTTGAGTATACTTGCTTCAGATGAATTTGAAAATCTGAAATCGAGCCATGCATGCAAAGGTGCGAAAAATTACACGTGATCTGCCTGAACCTCTTTGTCGACTTGTTTACATGATCACGAAGATAATACAGCACAGGCAAAAACATGCAAAAGAGCTGAGCACACTTTTGAGCAAAATCGAAAGCGATAATGATCTGAGCAAGTGTGGAAAGGGAGTCTAATCGTACAGAATTTGGCGTAGTAGCCATCTAAAGATAAACTTTAAACCAGATGACGCTTTTGATATCTTGAATTTATCCAAGCAGTCTTAGTGTAAGCATGCGTTAAGAAGAGATCAGGATCCAGACTAAGTATCTTGCTATCGAAGAGACGTCGGCTTGCCAAATATACTGCGTTTTCATTAAGGCTTAATCTATTGAGAAGTTTGATCGAAAGGGACCTCCCATTGGTACACCTTTTACTTGTCTAAATATAGATGTCCTTAAATAATTGTGATTTATTAAAATATTTAAGGATTCTAATAATTCAATTTTATCCATATATTTTTTGATGGTTTAATTTTTGTATATGCGTTATAGTTATTATAACATATATGTATATCTTTTTGCATATCGTTTTCCAAATATAAGATTAATTATTTTTCTAACGCTTCTTTAATTTTTGCTATATCTAAATTTGTATAAAGCGTACTAAAATCGTACGTATTTATATTCTGGAAATTTATTCCTTTTGTGTATTCTGAAAATTCATTTACTAGATGGATATACAATATGAATATATAATATGAATATATTTACCATATATTCATATTTACTATATTCATATTTACTAGATCACGAACTATTACATCTTTCTTGTTAATAAAAAATTTATTGATTAATAAAAATAAATCAATTTTTATTAAATAAAAATAAAAATTGTCTTTGCTGTCAAAAAGAAATAGCGAAAACTAAATTTAAGAATCATAAAAATAAATTTTATTTCAGTTAATGTTTAGAGCTGCTATGATCACAACTTTCCTCTAATTTCCAACAATAAAAATGCTTACCTCCCGTAACCTCACACATTGCATGCGTTGGTGATTGATTAGCGTATGGATTATGATTAACTTTAGGATTTTGATTTCGCAAATCGAATACAAAGGAAAAAATTCGCTGGTCCCAGCTAAAAGGCTCTTCTGTTAATTCAAACCCCATACATGTATTATTCATAGGTAAAAGCAGCTATTATAGAAAAGTATAACAGAGAACATACCAAGAGAGTACTAAAAAGTATAAAAAACGTTTTATTTTTAATTTTACGAGAATCTGAATTCATTAGAAAGTCAAAAGTTAAATTATACTTTTTTGAAGAAAGCGGCAATGTACGAGAACTGCATTTTAATAACTCAATTGTTAAATTTGAATTTTTATTATAAAATAAAATTTTAAAGAGTTTGTTAAATTAATTGAATTAATTAAAATTAAATTAATTTAATTAAATTAATTCGTTATAAAATTTGTAAGTAATTGACATGAAATGATTGTGTAATTTACGAACAACCATATCAAGAGAATTTTTAAAAGACTTCATTATTTGAATCAGCATTAAATTAATGTTGAAAAATAACTAAATAAAATTATAAAACATACATTTAAATGATTGAAAACAAATTAGTTTTCTTTAAAAATAAATGTAAAAGGTCTTGGTACAAATGAGAAATAATAACATTGGGATTAGCTGCGAAGATATTTTAAATAAAATTATAAAAACATCAGCTGTAATTCATTTATCAAAATTGTTTTTCTGTAAATAATTAATCAAAGTTCCATCAAAGATTATTTGTCATTCATTTATAGTGTTTAAAACAATACTCAGGCTATACCTATTTATGACTATTTAAGCTATATTCTTAAAAACCAGTCTTGTCATTTTAAGTCTTGGATTTTTATGTTTGGACTGAACATTCTCGTATAAAAACTAAATATTTTGCATTTAATTCATGGATGGAAATATTTACATTTGAGAATGGCAGTAATATCATTTTCCCGAATTTAAAGTTCTCAAGTGTAAATTATATTTTAAAAGTTATTAAATATTAAATATAAAATCAAATATAATCAAATATAATTCAAGATAATTGAGCTAAAGGCCAGCTCAATAAAATTTCGTAATAATCAGACCATTAAAAAATTTCCTATTTTTTATTCTCAAGCGTAAGAAAAAAAGTAAAAAAGTAACAGCATTTATTTTTAAAACCTGTAAATAGAGATGTATAAAGAAACGAACTATATGATTAAACTAACCTCGTTGTGAATACCACAGGGGCTAGTCAACTTGCAATAGTCAGTCAAGATAATAACCATTGAAGTTTCCATAAAAAATGGAAAATATCCCTAAACATCAAAAGTTGAAAAAAATGTTCAGTTTTGAAGTAACGATTAAAACATTTAACTTGCAAATTAAATGTTTTAATTGTTACTTAATTGTTCTTGCTATATAACTACATATAAAAAGCATGATATCAATATTAATATTATCAATATTAATATTAATATTATCAATATTAATATTAATATTATCAATATTAATATTAATATTGATAATATCTTGGGTTGATAATATAACTTTTTTATATTCAACTTAAACTTAGTTTGAGAAACAATAAAGAACTATAAACTAACGAATCAATATGTTAACTTATGAACAACAGTCATAACAGTCATTCGTATGCCTTAAGTTGATAATTAAATTTCGATAATAAGCAATACACTTTTTTAACTTTTTCGAACTTTTTTTAACAAAATTTATTACTTTTACTAATACAATATAAAGAGATACTAAAAACAGTTTTATTACCTACATTTTTAAAAAATGAAGAGCCACTACTGAGGCCACTTTATCTTGTGAGAACATTTGATTAATTACAAATAATAAATTCAAAACAAAGATTTAAGAGAACACTACGGAGAGTTGAAAATTCAGGAAAAAGCTATTTTTATCAGCAACAACTTGTTGATGATTTCCATTTTGTTGACAGCTTCATTATAATTGCATGTACGGAAAGAAAAGATAAATTAAATAACTTATTTTAATCGATTTTGATAGATTAAACTAATTTAATCTATCCCTTTATTATTTTGATAATTATATTATTAACTATTGTTATAATTAACTATTATTATAAGTACTAGCTAGATTTTCAAAAACCTAAATAGACAAATACAAAGTAACCTAAACTTGAGAGACAAATTGATCGTGAATTAACAATTGAGATTAAATATTCTTTAGACGACGTTGTTCAAAAAATTCCAATTAACAAGGTGTTTTGGTTAAACTTATTAGTAAATGAAAGTAAACAATTAAGAAATAATCAACATCAAGCTGAACACAAAATTAACTTACTTGGCCGAATGTGTCCATTCCTGTTGAGAGTCGATTTAAATTCAAGACATCCAATGCGTATTTAAGGGCTATACCAAGGGACGTCAAGCCGGTTGGACGAATTGCGTTGAGACGGTCGCTAAATGTGCTCATATTTTCATGCCATCCTACCTAAAAGCACAAAACAATAAACATTAAATTGGTTATAAAGTACCTTAACATTAGTTGGTGGTGGATCTAATGTAAAAAGCATGTATCGATCCCGAAGATATGCCTGGTCTCGAGATCTTTCCTTGATGAAATAAATATTAATTTATGACAATTGCATTGGTTTACCTTGAGTATAGTTTCAACTGCAATTTTTGCTGTATCTAAATAGCTATTCCCTTTTGGTGTCTTTTGAGCCGTCGACAGACTGTTATCAACAAGAAACAAAATTATAGCCATATAAACTGTGATGGACTAAATAATCGATCGAATTCAAAGCGCGATTAATATTTCGGAAAAACAAGTATAGAACTTGAAATTTCGGTCATCTGGAAGAAATTAGTCCCGATAGTTATAACGTAAAATGATCAATGAATTTAATCGGTGAGACTGGGACGTTCATAAATTTAATTAAAGGTTAAATTTTACCAAGAAAATACATGATTTCTATTTTTTAATATTTATTTTTTCAATTAAACTATTTCTTAACTTTTTTAGATATATCTAAAGCTTATCAATAAAGCTAACTTTTTGACAAAGCTATCTAAGTATCAATTAACTGATTACAAGAGTAAATCCAATACTCCAATTATAGTGGTATATCGATATTTTAGTCCGGAATATTGGCAAGGTCATAAGAAATATATGGATCCGTCGTTTTCGTCTTTTAATGAAAACTGGGGAATATGAAGAAAGGGACGAAGAAAGGCATCACAAGGCAATAAATCTTTAACGCCTAGAGTCATTCTAATCCCGAATTAGATATTATTTCGTTTGCCTATGAACAACACGATGTAGCATGCAGTAAATCTGGATGTGATGAATGGACTAATGTTGGTGTGCCGTCTAGATCTAAAACCTTGTTATTGAGGGAGTTTTTTTGTGGATTTTGCACCTTTGAAATACTTACCGGATATGCAATGGGTCGATGTTCCCATCAAGGTGATAATGCAGTTGTGGCCGACTCGTCCGATGATCTGCTATCAAATACCCATCAACGTTTATGAGACTAGTAATATCAATCTCACCCGACAGTAACACCTGATTCGACTGAATATTTGAAGTCATTGTCTGAAAGTATTATTCACACAAGCATCACATAAAATACTATTGGCTCGGGATACAAGGTCGTTACACATTTCAATCTTGCTCAAGTTTATCCATGCATTAACAAGGCACCAGAAGAATGTAATACGAGTAGTTTCACCCAGCTGCGTCATCAATATCAATCTGCCTACTTGGAGTTGAATGCAATTGACAAAAGGGCGCATTAAGTTATCTTTGTGAATGCCCCTGAATCTGTGGTGATCTCTTCTCAGTCTCGTATTGGTCATTATATACGATTAAGTCGTGGGATAGCTTTTTCAATTTTTGATAGCTCTGAAAGGAAGTTTGAACGCTTCGTCCTTATTTAAGATAGATAAACAGACAGTCGAAGGACGTCCACGTTTATTGAAAGCCATTATTTGATCTTCGAAAGAGGTAGGATCATTGATTTCTAGAGGTTATCGGTTGAATGGTCAGGAAGTAAGGGTATTTCCTGATCTATCTTAGGAGCAGCGAAAACTGCTACATGAATCACGGGCCAAGCTATAAAAACGTTGTGAACAAGATGAATATGACTTATGCATACGGAATTTTCGGGTGGTTTATTTGTTTTATGGGATCCTGTTTGCATTTAAAGCACGATACCTCATATTCAGTGGCAGTCAATTTGCAAGATTGCCAGGGTTTATTAGTCGACTGTGAGGAAGTTCAGAAACACATTGGCGGGATAAATGTTGCTTACAATCATATACATAGCGTAGTCCCTAAATTTTTATGAAATCCGATGTTAGGTAATGATTTACAAGCCGCATATATTATCCATCTCTATGACGTAGCTGCATATACACGTTTCGTATTGTTATCCATGGTTACTACTAGCGTAGAGTAGATCGAGATGGTAGTCGCCACGTTAGAGGTATTTTAATGTACGTCCGTGAACACATTACAAGTAGAAATGCTATCAAAATTGCTGATGTTGGAGGATCTAATGAGTGATTGTTTGTAATGTCGCTTAGTTGTATCCATGCTGCATTGTCTTCTGAATTCGGTCTGTCTAAGTCATAGCATCCGTATATTGCTAAGTCAATTGTCTAAACATGATCATTTTCTTCTAATGGGTGATTTTAACTTACCATCATTGAAATGAGGGTGATGATACTTATTTAGACGGGTGGACTTCGGATGCATACAAGGAATTATATTCTTATCTTGTTGACAAGTTACTGCTTGCCAATCATGTATCTTACCAACAAGGTACATGAACAATAGTTATCTCTTTTTTGACTTTTGGTTTTGCCTCGGTTCATTATACAAACAATATTGACGTTTAATTAACACTAAATAAACGCTTGTGGTATCTGTAAACACTGATGATTTGCAAATATACGAGTTAAATCTTTAATTTGGCTGTGATAATTGTGATGTTGATGATAAATCGCTTAAGATGTGTAACAAACTAATCTCAACCTCGGATATGTTTGCTCGGAAGGCCGCTATTCGTAAGAAAAATCGTCTTGTGGACCCGGGATTCGATGCAGAATTAAAAGCATTTTAAAAGCGCAAGAATTAAATGTTTAAACTTACTACTTGAGATCGTTCTCTTAGTTAGTTCACTCGGTTACATAACCCATTTAATCGAGCTAAACTTACGAAGCGTAAATCATACAAAATGCAAATATTTCGTTCTTGGAAGGTTACTCTGAGGCAGTTCTGGTATTTTATTCGAGAAAACAAATATGGAACATGCTGAATATCACTTTTGTATCAAATGGGGAACTTATAGAGTGGCGTGCTCTTATACTAAAATATGTGCGGATGAATTCGAGCTTGACATTGATTTCCAGTCGGTCGGCTTATCTTTGGAGTCTGAAAGTCATTCTATAGATGCTAGTTGGATAGTGATAACAAGTCACGATGTTGATGCGGAAAATTCCCGTCAATGCTCGTTTTTCGCTGCAGGATTTGATGACGTTCATCCATCTGTGCTAAAATCTCTTTGCGCTGGTAATGTCTGAGTTATTTCAGATGTCGATAAATAGTGTAATTGTCAGATAATTGGTTAACGGCTATTGTTGTCCTAGTTTAAAAAAATGCGAAATGACGAGTACTTCGAATTATCGTGGGAGTAGTCTCGCATGTATAGATGTAAAATACATAAGTGCATTGCTCGGTGCCTCTTAAATAATCATCTTGATAGAAATGGCATCATTCACCCAGCCCAGTGCTGGGTGAATAGTTCTATCTAGTTCCTCACGTTAGCTTGATTCAATTACTGTTGGACTATGAAGTCTACAATGATTTGGTAACATGGAGTAAGTGCTACTTGTCCTTTTGTTGTTTTTGAGTACGTGTAGTCAATATCACGTAAACCACTTGATCACTCAAATGTGGTGTTCCACAAAGAACTGTTCATGGACCATTGATGTTTAATGCGTTTTTTAACACTCTGTTGACCAAGTTGGTCTGTCCGTTCTCGGCAGACATTAAGGATCGGAAGATAATGCGAGTTATCCGCAGTGATTCAAATAGGAGTTATGTGCAGTGATACACTCATAATGAATGTTAACCGTATTGATCGCAAACATCTAATTGTGCTCACCTTCAAATATGTAAGTCTCTTGTATCGTGGGATTATTTTATAAGCCCGAATAAAATTCCATCTTATGATCGTGTCTGTGACATGGGAGATATAGTCTCTTTCTTAATTAAGACTGATGCACAGCACTCAAGTGTGTGCGACTGCCCCCTGGTCTGTACCTGATCAAATTTGCCTTCGATCATTGCTCCCCTCTATATTTGCGAATCTTTTGGAGTTGTTAGTTCGGTCATTGATTGAGTATGATGTTTCGACGTCTTCTCCGTGTACTCGGAGAGAGATGAACACCCTAGCAAATATATTGAAACAGTCGTCAAAATGGTGCGGGATTGTTTGATAAACCTCTAACTACTTCTTAACTACTTCTCAACTACTTCTTCTCGACTACTTCTTCAGGATCTCGTTAACATTCGACGCATTGTTCGAAAACGTGATTGCTACTATATTGATGCAATTGAGGTTAATTTGAGGTGTGAATACATAGGTCATACGTTTGGTTCAGTTATTAAATCTCATAGCAGTCGTAATCATATACTTCGATTATCACATCGAGCAGTGCGTGTAAAACGGCTCCCAACATTTTATCGAATCCAGGGAGAAATCGTCGTACAAGCGTTTTGTTATTTCCAACACTGCAGAAGATGCTCAATTGAACCTACGAGAATAATATCCGTTCACTTAACTTGTTTTTATTTCTTTTTTGGCTTTCGTTCATTCTGCTGATTGATTTTATGAGCGGACAAATCAGCCTTAGTGGCTACAGGCCTGTACAAAAATATCATAGCAATAAAACCAATAGAAGAGTTAATTAATTTGAATATTAATTTGAATATTATAAAATCTTAAATAATTATTTATTATTTATCATTACTTTTAATTTATATATCGTATAAAATACGTAGACTCATTTATCTGATTTGATTTGTTCTAATAGTAAGTTATTATTGACCTGTGGACTGTTTTCCCGGTATTATAACCACTGCCAGAAATACTAAAACAATGCATTTTTGATAAGACATTATTTTTCTTCTAATTTCCAAGCAAGTTTAATGATTTTTTTATAATGTAGAATTATAAAAAATTATCAACAAAATATTATTAAAATATTAAATTCACAATAAAATCAAAAAAAATTATTAAAATAAATATTTAAACTGTAAACGGAAAAATTTTATAGATGAATAATAAACAATATGCTTTGTATTAAAAAAAGGAGTCTTTTTAATAAAGCAAATACACAGACTGTGTGCTTACAAACTCACAAAAGCGAAACAGATTGAAAACATTAATTACTCGTTTAGAAGCAATTAACGTAGTTGCTTTTTGAAAAAAGGAGTGAGGGTGAAAATCGGGGTAATTAGGTAGGGAATTCCAAAGTAGAGGAGCAGCGATATGTAAATCTCGACGGCCGATATTGGTTGAGTGAAGAGGTACATGTAGCAGAAGAGAAGCACATGAACGTATCTATCTTCTCACACAGTAACATCATCCTCTCCTCACGATCTTGCATTTCTTTTCGATTCTGAACTCACATCCATTATCAATCTGCTCATGCCGTTCAAGCCTAACCTCCAGAGTCGCTTGCACTGTGCCCCATGCTTTGACATCCAATGCCTACTCTCAAAGCGTCGACTCCATCATGCTTTTCAAGTCTATCAATGCTTTCTCAGACGTGATTTCCGCTCGCTCACTCCGTCTCTCCGTGATTTCTATCTTGCTCTTCGCCGGTCTCATCTCCATCGACTACTTACCAAATGCAACTCCTTCTAACAGCATAAAATCGAAACTTCATTCAACTCTAAGACTCTCAGGCATACTTTTAACTCAATCCTTGCTCGCTCCTCTTCGCCTTGCAACGTCAATCCCCATGATTATTTGTCATTTCTCCAGACCAAAGTATCAAAGTTGCTCTCTCACAACCCCGTCTCCATCCTATCCCACTCTGCCCCGCATAGCCTCATCCTCCCAGAACTCTTTCATATTCTCCTTGTCTCACCTACCGAAGTATCATCTGTTCTCATGTCCTTGCCCAACAAAACCACACCTGCCGATCCTCTGCCTAACTACATACTTTAATCCATATGCTCATCGATATCCCCTTTTCTCACAACCTTGTTTAACTCGTCCATCCGCAGTCGTATATTCCCTTCACACTGGAAATCGGCAATCTTTCGTCCCCTCCTAAATAAACAATCGCTCGACATCTCTCTTCCTTCTAGCTATCGCCCCATTTCACTACTCCCTACTTTTTCTATGCTCTTAGAACGCATCATCTTAATACAGTTCAACGCTTATCTCTCCTCATCCAATCTGTACCCTCCAAACCAATCCGCTTTTCGCTCAAATCGCTTTTGGCTTTATGCTCGGATAAAATCTGGAGAAAGTGATCTGCATTTCGCTTTATGCTATGATAGAATCTGGAGAAACTGATCTGCATGTTGGAAATTTTCAAGTAGTTCGGTGTCGTCCACGATTGAGATGGCTTTGCTATATAAATGTTTTCTGAGAATTGTAAGATAAGACCCAATGCGCCTTATCGTAAAAAATACAAATGGCTCAAAGTTATATACTCGAACGTTCGAAGCGTTCTCAATAAGATGAATGAATTGAGAATCATAGCTATATCTCATCATCCAAATATCATTGCCCTTAGTGAATCTTGGCTCTCTAACCTTGTTCTTGATAGCTTATTATCCATAGATGGATATAACCTGTTTCGTTGTGATCGATATGGTCGAAGGGAAGGGGTGTAGTGCTATATTGTAGTTTAGGTATTTGTGCAGTGTGTTTGCAAACGATTAGTGATGCCAATGGGATTGAGGCTTTATACCTCGAATTGTGCCATGATCAGGTCAATTCCCTGTATGTGCTATTGTTCTATCGTCCTTCTTTGGCAAATAGCGATGATTTAATAGAACTTATTGAGCTCTGTGGTCAACAGAATAAATGCCTAATCATAGGATAACTGAATATTCCCTCAATAGATTGGGACTCATTTTCGTCTCCTAGTTACATTGCATCGGACTCGGTTTTATTGAGTGTTCTACACAACAGTGTCTACATCAGCATGTAGTGAGGCAACTTGTTTCACTAGCCAGTCGTATGCACAGCTAGACGCGGTCTTGTCTTCGCTTTAGTCTGATATTGCTCACATAGATTATCTTTGTGGACTGGGGATGAGCGATCATTGTGTACTGTCCTTTTCATTTAAATGCGCAAACAATGTAATGTCGGTCAGTCCCATGCAGGGTAAGCCTCTGAATTTCTGGAAGGCTGATTTCGACGCAATTATCTACAGATTGAATCTGGTTATATTGCCAGATCCGTTATATATGCGGAATTGACTAGGCTTGGTATGTTTTTGATAGCACACTCTATAACTTACTGATATTGCATTCTCCCAAGTTTAAAACACATAGGAAAGTTTGTCCTTGGTTTGACGGGCTTCTTCGGTATCACTCACGCGCACGTAAACATGTGTGGAATTCATTTCGTTGTGGACAACAATCTTATGAGTATTTCAAACAAATTAGGAATAGATTTACCACTCTCAAGACGACGAAGCGTCGTCAGTTTGAGGAAAAACTGAGTTCTATGGATGACAATGCTCTATTCTCTTACATTGGCAAAATCAGGGGTTCGAATATTCCACTCGTATCGTTTAGGGATGATTTTTAAGGCGACGTCACGTGTAAAAGTAGCATGGCGAACTTATTTGTCCAGGAGTTCTCATCGGTTTTGCTCTTCGCGGACATTGCGTAGTTCTGAATTAGAAAAGGGTTCAGATGCATTTGACCGAACTAATCTGTCGTTTTTGTGCTGAAGATGTTGTAAAGCTTCTATGTAAATTGAAACTGAACATCGCTGCCGGTCTTTACGGACTTCCCTCAATTCTTTCGAATAAAGTTGCTCCTCAAATATATTTATGTTTTCTGTATGTTTCAGTGTTCTATTCTCCAATCTCGAATTCCTTCGCGTTGGAAGGAGTCCATTGTAGTTCCAGTGTATAAAATGACAGATCAACAAGTGTGTAAGAACTTTCGCCCAGTAGCTTTGACATGTATTATTTGTAAGTTGCTTGAAAAGCTAAAAGTCGAAAACATATCTTCTGATTTGGAAAGCAACGGTAAACTCACTGACTCACAACACAGTTTAAAACCAAATAGATCAACAATAAGTAACCTTTTGGTTATTTCCAACTCATAGCAGTCTTCATTAGATGGACGAGTTCAATCTGATATACTTTTTGTAGATTTCTCTCATGCTTTTTATTCAGTTCCGCATGATCGCCTCATTCACGAATTGAGGTCACTTAGTGTTTGTCCTATGTATGTCGCCCGGATTGCAAATTACTTAAGTTTATGCTCTTTCGAAGTACGTGTAGGTGCAGATATGTCCACCTCATTCGCTATTCATTCTAGAGTTCCTCAGGGTGCTCATATCTCCCCACTTCTTTTTATTGTCTATATCAATGATCTCCCATATATAATTCGTTCTGATGTCGTTATGTATGCTGACGATGATAAGATATGGCTGCGTATTGGAGATATGAGAGTCATTAAGATCCTTCAAGATGATCTGACATGTCTAGAAAAATGGTCAGGGGGAAATAGGTTGAGGGTTAACCCCTCTAAATGTGCGCATATGTCCATTGGTTCTTCACTAAACTCATCGTATCAGATAGGTTCGATTCAGATAGGCCGAGTAGGTGAATTCAAGGATCTTTGTGTGATAATGACCAGTAGCTTAAAAACTAATGTCCACACTATATATTTGTAATCGAGGGTATCGTATTTTATGGATGTTTTTCAAGTCTTTTGATTGGATAAGTCCATCAATGTTCAAGCGACTATTTTGCTCTTATATTCTACACACCCTTACGGTTTACCTGTAACTTATCCACAGACTTTAAGGGAATCCCGTGACATTGAGAACTTGTTATGTACAGGGTCACGAATGATTTCGAATTTCTTCAATTTGAGATATACTGAACGTTTGACATCTCTACGTGTCGGCACATTAAAATATCGCGAATCGGCCATTGATTTATCAACTGCAGTAAAAATCGTTTTTGATGGCTTTTATGGTCTCTCTAGCTTATTATCCGTGAATGATTATCGAAAAACTCATGGGCATGTGTGGAAATTAATAAAACCAACTACAAGAATTCCTGTCCACCATCGATTCGCAACCAGAGTAATTATGGCTGGAATGCACTAAAGTGCCTTGATATCTCTAGTAGTATATATAGTGATGCTATCAAGAAAGCCATCGAAGCTGAGAGAAGGAATTTGGTACTGCGATTATTTTTTTCGTTGATTTTTTTTATTATTTTATCATGTTTTGTAAGCGACACCAGCTTGTAGCTCATTTGCTTCTGTTTGTTATAATAAAAAAATTATTTTAACGTGGCAAATGCGTGCCAGCGCACGCTTACATGACCACAACAAAACAAAACTGCGAATCAGGTGTCGAGAAGGTGTGAACGAATAAGGGGTTTGAATGTGATCAAGGAGGAAGCGCGGCGGACGTCGATAGGAAGTTGATTCCAGGCAAGTGAGGCGGCAACGAGGAAGGATCGGAGACCGTAGTTGTTGGAGTAATTAGGAACGTGGAGTAAGAGGGTATAGCGAGAACGCAGCGATAGCGAGGTATGGCGAGTGTCGTCTAAGAAAGGAAGATTGATGAACGATGGCGAGCCGACAGCGATGAGACGAAAAGTAACGAGAAGAAGAAAGAGTTTGATGCGGATGTGGATAATGGGCCAGGAGAGTTGGGCAAAATATGTGGATGTGTGGTCGAAGCGACGGAGACGAAAGAGCACTCGAACGGCGGTGTTGATTATTCGTTGTAGGGGTAGGATGATGGATTTTGGAGAATTGGCGAAAAGGCTAAGGCATTAATCGATTTTAGGGAAAAGAAGCGATGAAAGAAGAGACATACAAGAACGGAAGTCGATAAGGGGGCGGATACGACGGATGTCACGGAGAATTAAGTTAGATGAGCGGACCTTGTCACGGACGAAGGGCTTAAGGGAAAGGTGATCATCGAAATGGAAGCCTAAGAAAGTGAGATTATGTACTATGGGGATGATCGATGAGGCAAAATATACAGTGGGAGCAGATATGTTTGGTTTACGGAGGAGGATCCACATAATTTTGGACTTTTCGGGGTTTAGAAGGAGATGGAGATTGGAGATACATTTGTAGATAGAAGAAAGACAGTAGGAGGCAGAAATGCCGATATCGTGTATGCGATGTGCGGGTGCATGAGCATAGATTAGAATGTCATCGGCGTATTGCATGACGTTAAAGGAGTAAGGTTTGATAAACGGAGAGAGATCGACAAGCATAAGAGAGAAAAGCAGGGGAGCTAGGACTGAACCTTGTGGGACCCGGCAAAAATAGAGATAAGAGGATGATGAATTAGAACAGACGCGAAAGGAACGGCCGGATAGATATGAGGCAAACCGTGCTACGGAGAAAGAAGAAAAGCCGTAATCATACCGAAGGCGAGTAAGGAAAACGGAGTGGTCGACAATGTCAAACGAGGAGGAGAGGTCGACGGAGATGATAACACTATATAGAGCCTTGTCTCGAGAAATAAGTAAGTCGTTGTACACTTTTATGCATGCGATTTCTGTCGAGTGATTAGAGCGGGAAGCTGATTGGAAAAGAGGTAAAGATTGGATGAGGAGAGATAAGCGTTGATCTGTATTAAGATTAGGCGTTTTAAGAGCTTAGAAAAAGTAGGGAGTAGTGAAATGGGGCGATAGCTAGAAGGAAGAGAGATGTCGAGCGATTGTTTATTTAGGAGGGGACGAAAGATTGCCGATTTCCAGTGTGAAGGGAATATACGACTGCGGATGGACGAGTTAAACAAGGTTGTGAGAAAAGGGGATATCGATGAGCATATGGATTAAAGTATGTAGTTAGGCAGGGGATCGGTAGGTGAGACAAGGAGAATATGAAAGAGTTCTGGGAGGATGAGGCTATGCGGGGCAGAGTGGGATAGGATGGAGACGGGGTTGTGAGAGAGCAACTTGGATACTTTGGTCTGGAGAAATGACAAATAATCATGGGGATTGACATTGCAAGGCGAAGAGGAGCGAGCAAGGATTGAGTTTAAATTATGCCGGAGAGTCTTAGAGTTGAATGAAGTTTCGATTTTATGTTGTTAGAAGGAGTTGCATTTGGTAAGTAGTAGAGAAATGAGACCGACGAAGAGCAAGATAGAAATAACGGAAAGACGGAGTGATCGAGCGGAAATCACGTCTGAGAGAGCGGTGATAGACTCGAAAAGCATGGCGGAGTCGACGCTTTGAGAGTAGGCATTGGATGTCAAAACATGGGGCACGGTGCAAGCGACGGTGTGGATGAGAATTGAAGGGCAAGAGAATATCGAGAGTGGATGTGAGTTCAGAGTCGAAAAGAAAGGCGAGATCGTGAAGAGATGAATATGTTATTGTGGGTAATGATAGAGACGATTTGAGCAAGGCAGAGCGGAGAAGGGAGAGGTCAAGATTTCTCCAAGGGCGACGTAGGGTTGTAGGTGTGTGAGGATGGGTGTGGTTGCGAGTGAGATCAAGGGTGATAAGAAAATGATCGTATAGACCAGCACCAGAGATGGACAGTGAGGTGTATGCAGCAAAATGATCGGGGACAGTGATGATGTCGAGTGCCCCACCAAGTATGTGTGGGGGCAGTGGAGATTAGTTCTAATTGTAGTTGGATAGAATGTTCCTAAACGGATGGAATCTGTGGAAGAGGGGCGGTCTAGGCGGATGTTGAAGTCGCCAAGAATGAGTGAAGGGATTGAGTACAAAGAACAATGAAAAGGAGGTCAGCGAGTTCGGTAAAAAATAAGGCTGTAGGAGCTGATGAACCAGGACTGTATACAATGGCGAGATCTAGAGTAATCGGGTTAGAATAACGACAAGTGAGCAATTCAAAAGAGCCATGACTGAAAAGGGGATTGATTTTGCGAAGAGACGTGGGGTGACGCGCGAATGCGACGATGCCGCCATGATTAGAGAATTTGAAGGGCATGAGCTGAGGGGTCGGGCGGATTCGACTAGGAAGCAACCGGCAGAGAACATACGGCGAATGGAAAGGTCGTCGGAATCTGAGTGCCAGGATTCGGTGAGGCAGAAGAGATCGATGGATTGTTTGGTGAATAGGTTGAGGATAAGATCGGATTTATTGAGAATAGATCTAGTGTTGAGGAGACTGAGGCGGAAAGCGTGTGCTGTGGCGAAAAAGTCTAGTGGAGAAGACACATAGGAGAGATGGAGCGCCATCGAATTTTTGGACGGGTGTGGACAACTTGAAAATTTCCGTGTGTTTCGGATGGAGAGTGATATTTCGCTGTTTTCCTCGCGACGGCGTTTTTCGATGCGGGCTGAAGAGATTTGAGCGATTTCAGAAGGGGCGCGATCGGGGAAAATTCGAGTGGTTGAAGATGACATGAGTTTGAATCGTTGAGAGAGGACAGAAGACGCGTGAGAGCGATGCTTGAAAACAATTTTTAGGAGAGGGGCTGGGAAGGATTAGATTGAGAAGATTTGTTTAGACGGATGAATGCGACAGGAGAAATGTCCTTGAAAAAGGATGGTTTATCCGCAGGAACAATAGACGAGAGGATGGATCTGAAGGCGGAAACATCGTGGTCCAGACGTGCTTGTGGAGATAAGGAGTTAGAAGGCGTGATATTAGTGACAATGACGCAACGATCGCGAGAAGCAAAGCGCTTCGTAAAGGAGGACGACTGACGTTAGTAGGTGAGATTACGATAGAAGAGCTGGCAGTTGATGATTTGGAAGGATTTGGTTTGACGACGGGAGACATAGAGGATAATGATAATAAAAAGGGTGGCAGGCGATGTGAGGAAAGGTTATGAGTGGAAGGATAGTGGAGGTTGGTGGAGGTGATTTTGATTGATGGATGCAAGTTATTGAGAAACAAGACGGGAAGGACGGGACGTGGGGTGTCGGGGAGTGAAGATGACATGGACTGGGAAGTTTATATGGTGGCAGGGTCGGTGGGTGGAGAAAAGACATTAGAAACGACGGGGGTAGTTTGAGTTGACGTTTTGGATGTTGATATGTGCTTATTGGAAAGGTTGCAGATTAGTTTGTTGGCACAAAAACCACATACGAAGTGTTCTTTAGCCTTATTCTTGTCGCAGGTGATTGTTGTCCAGACGCTGCAGTCGTGTATCGAGCACTGTACTTGCAGTTGTCCATAGTTGGTGTCGGTCTTAGTTGTTTTCTTACGTCCTCCCATAAACGATGGTTGCCGTCGATGGTTGTCGTCGATTGTTGTCGTCGATGGTTGTCGTCGATGGTTGTCGTCGATGGTTGTCGTCGATGGTTGTCGTTGTAAGATGTTTGTAATGTATGTTATTTTATTGTAAGATGTTCGTAATCAAGAAAATTTTTATTTCATAATATCATTTCATAATATCATTTTATAATATCATTTTCATAATATTATTTTAATAATAATAAAACTACTTTTAATTTATGTCGTAAAGATGACATTTAAATTTACAAGAAACATATTTTTGAATGGTCATTCATACATACCATATAATATAAAATATAATACATTAAATAATGAAATTTTAAGAATTGAAACAATTTGTAACGATATTGGTATTTTTCAAAATCATTAAAATAATTTAATAGATGCATATTTTAAACTAGGATACATATTATAAATAGTAAAATATATAAATTATAGGCAAATTTTTATGGATGGGTAATTATTGGTATATTATAATTGTATACTAAAAAATCAGCGACGCAATAATCGAAGAGTTCATCTTACAAGAGAGATGCAAATTTTTTTTCATTTTTTATTTATCAAGCAGCAAGAAATTTCATGCTGAAAGTTCTTACCAGATGGGTCTTGCCAGAAGTCATATGCATGGGTTACAAGATAATCTATAAATAACGACGTGCATTTGTTAAAAAGATTTATTTAAAGATGGCAAATGCGTGCCAGCGCACGCTTACATGAACACAACAAAACAAAAATGTAAATCATATGTCGAGAAGGTGTGAACGAAGGAGGTGTTTGAATGTGATCAAGGAGGAAGCGCGGCGGACGTCGATAGGAAGTTGATTCCAGGCAAGTGAGGCGGCGACGAGGAAGGATCGGAGACCATAGTTGTTGAAGTAATTGGGAACGTGGAGTAAGAGGGTATAGCGAGAACGCAGCGATAGCGAGGTATGGTGAGTGTCGTCTAAGAAAGGAAGGTTGATGAACGATAGGGAGTCGGCAGCGATGAGACGAAAAGTTACGAGAAGCCGAAGTTTGATGCGGATGTGGATGGTTGGCCAGGAGAGTTGGGCAAGATATGTGGATGTGTGGTCGAAGCGACGGAGACGAAAGAGCACTCGAACGGCGGAGTTGATTATGAGTTGTAGGGGAAGGATTATGAATTTTGAAGAATTGATGAAAAGGCTAAGGCAATAATTGATTTTAGAGAAAAGAAGCGATAAAAGAAGAGACATACAAGAACGGAAGTCGATAAGGGGGCGGAAACGGCGGATGTCACGGAGAATTAAGTTAGACGAGCGGACCTTGTCACGGACGAAGGGTTTAAGGGAAAGGTTATCATCGAAATGGAAGCCTAAGAAAGTGAGATTATGTACTATGGGGATGATCGATGAGGCAAAAGATAGTGGGAGGAGGTATGTTTGGTATACGGGGGAGGATCCACATTATTTTAGACTTGTCGGGGTTTAGGATGAGATGGAGATTGGAGAGACGTTCGTAGATAGAAGAAAGACAGTTGCAGCAGAAATGCCGATCTCGTGTATGCGATGTGCGGGTGCATGAGCATAGATGAGGATTTCATCGGCGTATTGCATGACGTTAAAGGAGAAAGGTCCGATAAACGGAGAGAGATCGCCACGCATAAGAGAGAAAAGCAGGGGAGCTAGGACTGAACCTTGTGGGACCCGGCAAAAATAGAGATAAGAGGATGATGAATTAGAACAGACGCGAAAGGAACGGCCGGATAGATATGAGGCAAACCGTGCTACGGAGAAAGAAGAAAAGCCGTAATCATAACAAAGTCTAGAAAGGAGGACGGAGTGGTTGACAATGTCGAAGGCGGAGGAGAGGTCGAGGGAGATGATAACACTATATAGATCCTTGCCTCGAGAAATAAGTAAGTCGTTGTAAACTTTCACGCAGGCGATTTCTGTGGAGTGATTAGAGCGGAAAGCGGATTGGAAAAGAGGTAAAGATTGGATGAGGAGAGATAAGCGTTGATCTGTATTAAGATTAGGCGTTTTAAGAGCATAGAAAAAGTAGGGAGTAGTGAAATGGGGCGATAGCTAGAAGGAAGAGAGATGTCGAGCGATTGTTTATTTAGGAGGGGACGAAAGATTGCCGATTTCCAGTGTGAAGGGAATATACGACTGCGGATGGACGAGTTAAACAAGGTTGTGAGAAAAGGGGATATCGATGAGCATATGGATTAAAGTATGTAGTTAGGCAGAGGATCGGCAGGTGTGGTTTTGTTGGGCAAGGACATGAGAACAGATGATACTTCGGTAGGTGAGACAAGGAGAATATGAAAGAGTTCTGGGAGGATGAGGCTATGCGGGGCAGAGTGGGATAGGATGGAGACGGGGTTGTGAGAGAGCAACTTGGATACTTTGGTCTGGAGAAATGACAAATAATCATGGGGATTGACGTTGCAAGGCGAAGAGGAGCGAGCAAGGATTGAGTTTAAAGTATGCCGGAGAGTCTTAGAGTTGAATGAAGTTTCGATTTTATGCTGTTAGAAGGAGTTGCATTTGGTAAGTAGTAGAGAAATGAGACCGGGGAAGAGCAAGATAGAAATAACGGAAAGACGGAGTGATCGAGCGGAAATCACGTCTGAGAGAGCGGTGATAGACTCGAAAAGCATGGCGGAGTCGACGCTTTGAGAGTAGGCATTGGATGTCAAAACATGGGGCACGGTGCAAGCGACGGTGTGGATGAGAATTGAAGGGCAAGAGAATATCGAGAGTGGATGTGAGTTCAGAGTCGAAAAGAAAGGCGAGATCGTGAAGAGATGAATATGTTATTGTGGGTAATGATAGAGACGATTTGAGCAAGGCAGAGCGGAGAAGGGAGAGGTCAAGATTTCTCCAAGGGCGACTTAGGGTTGTAGGTGTGTGAGGAGGGTCATATGAAACGACCTCACTGTCCATCCAGAGATGGACAGTGAGGTGTATGCAGCAAAATGATCGGGGACAGCGATGATGTCGAGTGCCCCACCAAGTATGTGTGGGGGCAGTGGAGATGAGTTTGTAGTTATAGTGGGATAGAATGTTGATGAACTGGCTGGACTTAGTGGAAGAGGGACGGTCGAGATCTGGGCGGATAGAATGTTGATGAACTGGGCGGACTCGGTGTAAAAGGGTTAAGATCTTTTGGTGTAAGACAAATAGGCAAATAATTTGTAATTTTTCTTCAAAATGCTTATGAAAGGATTATCGAGATTTTTGTGATATTTCTAAATATCTATAATCAAATCAGCTAACTGAGTCGACGTATTTAATATAATTATAAAATAAACAAAACATAATAATGCTAAATCAAAATTTAATAATTAAATAATAAAATTAATAATTGTTTTTAGATTTTCTATAATTTAAATCAAGTTAAAACAAAAATTTGAAATTTAAAATAAAAGTCATTTTTATGAATTGACTAATAAATAACAGACGATGTACCAGTCAGGTTTCAGCCCCTAACTCCTCAACCGAACATAGCAACGGGCCAAATACGTGTTAAGGACGTATTTCCTCTGATAAAACTATCTAGTATCTTATTCTAATACAAAGTATATTATTTATTATTCATCCATAAAAATTTGCCACTTAAGAGTTTAAATTTATTCTTTATATTATTGTGTTGATTTATATATTTTACTATTTTCTGCTTGATGTTATTTTTATAGTAACCGAGTTTAAAATATGCATCTACTAAATTATTTAAATGATTTTGAAGAAAGCCAATATCGTTACAAATTGTTGCAATTCTTAAAATTTCATTATTTAATGTATTATATTTTATATTATATGGTATGCATGAAAGAAGACTTTCACGATACGAGGATATTCTAAACTTTTGCGCCTACCAACTCTAAGAGACTACAAACACATAGGGAATTTGCAACCTTAAATTCACCTGGGTGAAATAGATCCGCCAACATAGAGCGAATAGCTTCTATATCATGATTCAATCGATCTTGAACGTCTTCAGAAGCGGACTATGGTATACCTGATACCATCAATTATGTATATATTAAATCATTTAAATTATTTTGAATAATTGCAAAACTCGATTTGTTGATTTCTGAAGACTAGAAAGTCAGAATGACCAAGTTTTGCTCCACTTCTAAATATCACAAATGTAGTCTGAATGATAGTATCAAGTGAATTTAAATCATATTAAGAAACTAAGGAATTACAGACTTAATATTTAAATTACTTATTTAAATTACTTATTTTACTTGTTTCTTATTTAAGAAACATATCAATCACATATTAAACATATTAATCACATGCATACAATATTGCTGAAAAAATATACTGATTATGGGGAAAACCGTTTTGTTTTTCAGACAATATCACTTCGGAATATTTATAAAGACTACTGGCAAGCAGCAAATGGTAATAATGGATATACTTTAATAGTATTTCATTTAAGTATGATTTAAATTAATTAATTAGCATATCTCTACGCCAATCAACTTCCCTGCCGTGCTTCAAACGCCAAATCCGATCCCATTTAAACAATTTATCTGCTTGACTTTTTCATTTTTTGTGGACTTGTAAGCGTGCAGCTTGTACGCATTTGCCACGTTAAATAAATTTGTATTATTATCTCTGTAAAACATTGATCGTTCAAATATCCACTGCCCTTATACAATATTTTTTAAAATCGAAAATTTCCAACTACTGGGGCCTGTTTAAACAACCAGCATTAGTAAGGAGCGAGGAATTTATTTCTAGATTTAAAGTTTTCAACAGTCGCAAGATCAATTCAAAAGCTTTGCTAATATGCATTCTAGAAAAGCACCGGCTTAAATAAATTTTCCAAGTCTGCCCTTCCGTTTTGTTAAAATTTCTTCGCTCGTTTGCATAAGCTTACAGTACTCACACAGACGTTTGCTATAGCTCGACTTTTAAAGAGAGTATATTGAACTTAGTTCAGTATTAATCTTCATAGATATATGTAATTAGATTAACTCTTTCTTCATGCGTTTTAGGACGTCTTTCAAAAGAGCTCTATCATAAATTGTATATATTTTACTCGACAATTTACAAGCGTTGATCAATATTCTACGGATCAAACAGTGTAAACCATCAGTGGTTCATGTACAGCTAGTTTCCTCTCAGCACAAGTGAGAGAAAATGTCACAATATTAAAATGTCGCGATATAATGGAAGATAAAATATTTTACAACGATAAAGAAATTAAAGCCACTATTTTTAATGGGAAAATAAAAATCAAATTAATATAAAAATGATACTTTAATTTTTAATTTTAAATCTAATTATTAGTTCTTAAATACCTAAGCAATTTAATTATTTTCTATTATTACATTAATTTTATCGGTATCGTTTGCTAACTTGTCTTAAATATTTCATAAAAGACAATGACAGTTCTTTCCTTTTAAATTAGAATTATCGACATATTAGAATGTTAAAATTTTAAAGAGACCGAATAATATTTTCAAATTCCTGTGGATTTATTTTTCCGTCTCTGTTCATATCAAATTCTTCAATTAATGTTTCTACTTCATTCCTAGTGAAAATTCGACTACGCTGTGTACTCACCGCTTGTAATAACTCACCTGTTCCTATTTCACCGCTACCATCAATATCAAGAACATCAAAGACTTCGGCTATTTCTGGATTTGACGATCGTCTGGACGATATTCTGAAAATAAGATCGGTAAACTTATCTATATCTACGAGACTAGTTTGCTCATTTATAACCTCCAGTAAAACCTTCGCTAATCTTTTATTATGTCCTTCACTCAAGCGTTTACGATATATATGTTCAATTTCGGATGGACTTAACTTGCCATCGTGATTACAATCAGCTGATGTAAATATCTGTATAGTATCTTCTCTAATTTCCTTGAGAATTTTATCAAAGGAAGAATAATCTTCGGTTAAAGAAGGTTCAATGCTACTAGAAACGTCTTCGAATTTACCAGAGTTCGTCCACAATTTGCATCCATCCTTACACTGTGCTCGGGACATTACAGATTTACCTGTACAAAAATAATGGTAGCATGTAGGCGAATCGACCATGAGAACGGGCTGGTCTATACTAAATTTTTTGATAAACGCGTCAACAAAATCAAAAGAATCCGCATCATCCACTTCGGTGTTCATATTTCTGCTTTAAATTTGGGAATTAAATCTGATATTACGCAAATTGTAAAAAGGCATGTTAGGATTATTGTCATACAATTAAACAAGCGATATATAATTACATGTTCTATTTGCACTCAATAAATTTTCAAA
This sequence comes from Pomphorhynchus laevis, assembly GCA_012934845.2. Taxonomy (NCBI): domain Eukaryota; kingdom Metazoa; phylum Acanthocephala; class Palaeacanthocephala; order Echinorhynchida; family Pomphorhynchidae; genus Pomphorhynchus; species Pomphorhynchus laevis. The sequence goes on from WNNJ02003692.1 coordinate 23,527, forward strand.
CATCTTTTTTGATAAATATTATAATTCTATTTCCTACTTATAAATACAGCGATTATTGTTTAATCGTGATACTTATTATCAATATGCGAATTTTGTTAAAGATATTTGTTATCCATTTCCTTGAATTTAGCAAATTTTAATTTATAGAAACCATCATCATACTGATGATGGTTTATATAACATCCAATATTTTAACGGAAACTGCCATCATCAGTATGATGATGGCAGTTTCTATTAAAATTTCTATCAGTATGGCAGTTTCTATTAAAATATTGGATAATCGATTTTTTTTTGATTTTCCTTGGTTCCTATAAATTAAAATTTGTATTTATATAAATCATCATCCAAAATATTTGAGACATTTTTTTGTGTTTTTAGCATGCATTGGCAATGCATGTCATCGAAGCTTGTAAAAATCTGAATTTTATATGGCAATTAGTAAGTAAATTTAGATTTTAATTATTATGTAATCGATTATTTGATAAAATCCACAAAAGCAGTTAAACAACAGTTTGTTTTACAGCAGTACATTATTTTGTCCTTGATTTCCAGAATTTAATCCATTATATATTTTCTTGTTTAACAACAATTTCCTTCTTTTATTTAATTAAATTCAAAATAGATCTATGCCAAGTATTAAGTTACCAAACATAATGTTAAGATTATCAGTAATGATGCTAAAAGTTTTCTTCAGTAAATCACCCAACCATACTTTTTTTACTTTATCTATATTTAAATTCATTTATAATTTTTAACTCATTTCTACATTTCATTTTTGGCACCTTATCACAGAATAATATATTATTTAACCATTCGATCTATAACTTAAATATTAGACTATTAGAATATTTGGATTATTATTGAACATTATATTTTGTTTATCGTTGCAACTTAGACAACAATTTGATTCGCATAAATAATGTAAAGAATGCAGCTTTCACTAATTTACACCTTACGTTCAGCAAATTAATTGATTTTTAAGTAAAGTTAAATTTAAATTTAATTGGTTTGAAACATATCCATTATATTTAAGCTTAATCTCGTCCTTTAAACATTATAACGTACGGTTCTTTAATGAGCCTTTGAGTATTATTAAATTTTCACTAATTTTAGTTAATTTTCACACTTCAATCGATTTATATATATTCTTTTCGTGAATATTATTGAAATAAATTATTTGGATTCTTTAATCCATGTTGCAGTAGTCTGTTTTTTTTCTGGTTAATTGTACGAATTTAATGTGATGACTTAATTTTATATTTTAGTGCTTTTTCTCATTTTTTCTGATCAATTGTTCGAATATTGTCCTCTGGTATTGCCATCCATTGAAGATGCATGCCACCGACTGTGAATAAAACTTTAGTTTAATATCAAAATATACAAATTCTTTACAGTTATTTTTAACACTTCCGCTATACTTAATCAACTAAATAGGACGAAATCCGTAGCTAATGGTCACATAACTCATTATGTCATATTGTAGCAACAAAAGATCATATCGAATAACGGTATAAAAATTCACATTATTACGATAAGTATACCGTCAGTCATTCCGTGTGTTGCAACTGAGCCCGTGCTGAGTCCTATAGATACCACTATTCAGTTCGAGTCAGCTACAACTTCACGTTATAGTGAAGCAAGACTTGATGTTCTGCGCACGGGTCTGTTCGGAAGACGAAGCGAATGCGTCTTAATGGACATCGCTGTATTCAAATGTCATGCTGCGTCTTATTCTGAGAGATCGCCTTAATCGGTCCACAGCTATCACGAGTCTCGCCAAAACGCTTGTTACCTTGAACGTATTGTAACTGTGGAGCGGGTTGAATTCACACCGATAGTGTTTTCATCTTCTTGAGGCGTTGGAAAGGCTGAAGATTGTGTTCTGAAGACACTAGCCCGGATGCTGGCCAATATGCGCGAAACAGACTATACCACGTGTATCGCACTTATCCGGCGAAAGCTAAGCTTCTCTCTAGCGCGATCAACATATATGTGTATTCGCAGCCCTCGTTCAGCATTTCACCGGTTCGAGCACGGACAGCAGATTCATTCGGGGATAACCAGTTGTGGATCCGCTACGGATGGCTGAGGATTTTATGAATGGAGTTTTAGATGTAATATATAATGATGATATTGTAATATTGTAATTTTTGTTGAAAAAAATTATAACCGTTTCTTCCAAGCAACTTATTATTTTTATCGTTTAGTGTGCCACTAGCAAAATCTAATTAAGTTCTTTTTAAGCATACAGGTGTTTCACGCTATCCGTTTAATTAATGCTGCTAATATCAGCAATATTATTATTGAAAGCGGTGTCGACGGGTAAGTATATATTTTAAATGACGGATTCACACGTAATTACGTGAATGACATCAGATGAATAATAATATTAATGTCACATATCCTCAGTGATCAAAACTTGGAATTATTTAAGTTTTGTTGGAAGATGTCAAACTTTAATTATAGAAATATTATAGACCACTTTAGTGGTAGTAATTGTTTTAAATCATTTACAGAAACAGGCTTACTAGGATCTCGACAGATGTGCAATACAAATTTGGAATGAAGGTTTGAATGAACTACAGTTTTTGCCTTACTTTGTAATATAAACGCAATTTGACACTAATTTACGTTGATCAAGTGGATTAAGAAAAATGGGCTTCGTTTCAGGTAGTGGAACCTCTGATGCGATATTTGCAGCTAGACAACTCATTGAAAATCATACCGAGAAAAAAACACCCGATCTACATGGCATTCCTAGATCTGGAAAAGGCATTTGACAGGATAATAATAAAAAGTTTGAGGAAATTATTTTTAATTTATACAATTCAGGTTCTCTCAAATAAGCATCAAACCTAATTTTTTAAATGTTCAATGTGACTGCTTTAATAACTGTCAATTTCGCATACACCAAGCGTTCTCCCCTAACCAGTGCTATTCCAATTTTTCTCCTTAAATATGAGATGTTATCACAATATTTAGTTTCGTCACTGTGTGATCTAATGGAGGCAATGCGCCTCAACATACTGTCAGCCTCTGAACCAAGACCACCTGAAGTGGATACAATGAATGGAATAAAAGTAGCCTTTTCGATATTCACGACCCGTTCCAATTATTTAGCTTTCTTTCTATTTTGATTGTACTCAAAGGCTTGTTGAGGGCTCGAAGAAGCGTAAGACTGTGCAAGTAAGTTGAAATATTAACATCCAGAAATGTTAGCACAGTCATAATTTCGGAGAGCCCAATGCATGCTATATCTAATCTTGCGTTCTGATCATTACACGTTGTTGGTGTACTAAATACGTGCGAGTTTTCAATTCTAGACAGAACCGGCTCAATCTATACATTCCTGCATATTTTCTTCAATTCAAATCCTAGGACATCACGAATTATGTTGTGCCTGGCTATGGTATGTCCGTTTGTTTTGCACGATAGCGCATGTGAAGTTAATAATAATAAAGTTATAAATATTAATTTATTTAACGTGGCAAATGCGTGCCAACTGCATTAGTGCTTACATAACCACTAACAAAAAAGAACACAGCAAAAGTCACAGATTAATTATTTAATTGAGCTCACTAGGATATATGAGCTCACTAGGATATATGAGCTCACTAGGATATATATACTTTATATTAGCTCACTAGAATACCTAGTGAGCTCATATGGTATGCGCTGCGTTTTCACGGTGTTCCGAAGGAACTCGTAACCTAGGTTAATCTGCTATATAAAACTTGCACACGCATGTCAAAGCAGCAGGCACTTCTAGCGATTTTAAAATAACGGTTTGGGTTCATTAAGCATTTATTTTTTTGTAGATGTGAGTGAAGAATAATATTAATACTAAATTATTATATTAATACTAATATTATTATATTAATACTATATTACTACTAATAATACTAGTGCAAATCATATTCCGATTAGATTAATTATTTTGTTTTTTAAGTAAATTTGGTTTTTTAAAGTTATAGGTTATTAGCCGCAAATGGCCTTTTCAACTAATCATAAAAAATTACAAATTAGGAAAACTGTATGTTTTAAATAGTTGATAATTATTCATTATTGATGAATTATTTGAGCTGGATCAACGGAAAGAATAAATTATTTTTGATATTTCGTTAACTTCTGTTAGCATCTTCAGAAAATTACTGAAGTTAGCTAACTTTTAAAATTTCTGAAGATGCTAACAGAAGTTAGCTTAATATCAAAAATAATTTATTCTTTCCTTTGATCCAGCTCCAATAATTCTTACAAATAATATGTGAATAATATTTAAAACCACGTTTAATTCTAAATACTGTAAGATAAAATTAAGGTGCAATGTAATCAGCATACAGTAACGTTATTTAGTTCAAGACATCATTTTCAGACATTAAAATACATTCTCCTCATAGTTAGCACCTGGGAAAAAGTAAAATTGTAATAATATAAGTCCTGGAAATTTTTTAATCTTCCGAAACTAGCGATAAAGCATTCTCAAGATTTTTTTAAAAAGAACCCTATATTTTGCCTTCAATAAACAATTGAGTTAATATCAGTTAATATCACAATCAGAATGTTGGTTGATATCATTGCACACTTTTATGTCGTCAGCATATGGCAATATTATACAATCACATCTTAAAATATTCTTCGTGGTACGACGAAGAATTTCTACCTCATTCCACGAAAAACCCAACCCGGATTCATCTGGTGCTGCTCTTTCCCATCTCTGTTATTGTGGTCAACCCACCAAGGCACCTATCGTCTAATACTCATTGTCATAAACTTCACATTGTTTATTTGAATGCTCTCAGTTTATGCAATAAAATCGACGAATTACATTTAAGGTCATCCAAACTTAGGCCAGACATCATTGATATCACTCAAACGTGGCTCCATTCAGATATTCTAGACAGTGAAATAGCGCTCGATGGATATACACACTTACGCGCAGACCGACTATCATCCAGGGGCGGTGGCATCGTTCTTTATGCTAAAGATCCCCGATTTTTCAAAACCATTGAATCTTCGTGTGGGCAAGATATCAGCTCTGACTTACTGTACGCCACTTCTAGGGACACTAAAATTGGTGCCTTCACTATAAGCCTCCTCGATCGCCCCCACTTCGTCGCCCGTCTCGGATATTTGCAATTCATTATTCATGCACACATCATCTGGTTCACCTACATTGATTCTGGGCGACTTCAATGTGCCCACATCGATTGGGACTTGATGATCCCCACTTCTCGTTGTGACGTCAACTTTTCAAGCTTATTAGATACCTTCATCTTTCTCGACCTTACTCAGCATGTAAGGGAATTCACTCGTGTTCGAGGATCAAGTCGCTCAATTTTAGATCTATGCCTCTCAAGTAGTGAGCATTTGGTGAATCTTATAAAGTACTTTCCTCCTCTCGGCTGCAGCGATCACCGTCTTTTATCCATTCGGTCTTCTCTAATGAGTCGTTCTCGCACTTCATGCCACTCCCTAAATATGCACAAAGCCGAATATGCTAAACTGAGAGAGTCGCTGTTCCGAGTAGTATCGCCAGATCCCTCACTACATGGAATTGAGTTTGCATGGGATTTTTTCAAGTGTACTCTAGAGGCTGTCATTAGCTATCATAGCCCGGTTAAACGATCCTCTAGTGTTGCCCCTCGTTCACCCTGGATTGATCGTCAGGTCAACAGTGCCATAAAGTTGCGTGACCGCAAATTCCAATAATTTAAAAAATGGCTATTGTTCCTACCGACTATACAAACAGACAAGACACTTTGCAACATCGTTAAAAAGATCCAAGCGCAAGCATTTCATTGATTCCATCTGCCGCTGTTGAGGGGGGGGCAACTCATCCCGTTTTTTAAACATATCATATCCCATCTGAAGCCCGGAAATATAATTCCATGTCTCGCCAACGAACAAGGGACAATTCTGAATGACCAGAAGCTCATAGCAGAGGAATTCGGTATTCACTACTTAAAGATCGCATCCGCGGTCCTTTCGTCTTCCAACTATACCCGGTCCTCTGCTCTCCAGAATCATAGATAATGCGTATTTGATTTGAGCGGGCGTGACGTGTTGGAAGTACTGAGACAGCTGCCGAATTCACTTGCTGCTGATCCTGACAGACTGCCTCCCTTACTTTTTTAGGAATCAGCTGATATGTTATGTAGACCGCTTTTTTAAATTATTTCAGTGCTCGATATCTAGCGGCATACTTCCTAATGACTTGAAGAAGTCTCTGGTTCTTCCACTGCTCAAGAAGGGCGAACGTACTTCTGTGAATAATTACCGACCTATCAGTCTCACTTGTGTGGCTTGTAAAGTTCTCGAAAAACTAATTGATAAAGCTCTCCGTTTCCACCTTGAAAGTCTCAATATATTCAGTGATGTACAACAAGCTTCAGGAAGAACAGATCTACGATCACCAATCTTGCAACATCAAGAAAAGTTGGGCTGATTCCATGCGATCAGGTGTTGGAATCTATGTGATTTTATTTGATGTCTAAAGCCTTCGACTGTGTGAAACATGACATTACTCTCAGCACTTTGGCACTAGGTATCAGAGGTTATATTCAAAGATGGCTGCATTTATTCCTAACATATCATTTATTCGCAGTCAAAATCGGTGGTGTATTGTCTGAATGGCGTCATATGTTTGTAGGGGCTAGTCAACGTCTACATCAACTCACCCCTTCTGTCATAAATTCACAGTGTCGTCTGTACGCTGACGACCTCAAAATATGGCGTTAATTGATTAGTCCCAGTGATGTAACTATACTCTAGAAAGATGTCGAGATGGTTTCTCGATGGTGCAATGATGTCGGACTCAAAGTGAACCCTGCGAAACGTTTCCACCTAAATATTGGAAAAGGGACCTTCAGTGGTAGCTACCGAATTGGTGGCTGTCAGATTGTATAGGTCTCGCAAATGTCGGGCATGGGTGTGATTGTAACTAGTGACTTAGGCTTGCGCTCTCATGTCGATCATGTTGTAAGCAAGTGCGTTCGCCTCTTCGGTCTAGTATGTAGGGTGTTCGGTCATCTTGATTCTGTGGGATTGCGTACCCTTTACCAATGCGTAATCTTCCCACACATGCTGTATGGGTCCGTCGTTGCTCACCCGCAGTTTCAGCTTGAGCTGGACGCTTACGAGCGCATTATCCATCGGTGCACACATTTGATGCGGTCCATACCTTCGTTACCTTACGAGAAACGCCTGCGCTGTCTTGACGTTCCCCCAGTGAAAATTTCACTGAAATTTAATGATCTGATGTTCGTGTGGAGGTGCTTGACCACCCCAGACCACTGTTGCAAGGACACGTTTGAGCTAAGAACCAACGATCGCCTACGTGGTCACAACTATATGCTGAAGAGAAGACGAGCCTGCAACAAACGAATATCAACAATCCATGATAGAATTGTACCTATCTGGAATGGTCTACCTGCTGTGACGATAAATGGTAACCTGGGGAGTTTTAAACGACGGTTGCGAAATTACCTCAGGATGCGTTGTCGTCATGCCTGAATTGCACATTATTTCGTTTATTTATTTAATTTTTAATTTTTCTTCTGTTTTCCATGTTGTGAACCAACATGTTCGAGCTGTTCAAGCTCTTTTTATTGTCGAAAATATAATTGCTATGACCTAATCTCATATATTCACACTTTTTAATATCAATCCGATTCCAGTATTTAAGGACTATCGACAACCTGTTTAAGATATTTTGAAAGTCATTTCGATCCTTTCTGGCTTTAATCAATTTCCATACCTTTACATCGTCGGCAAAAGCTAAAACACTGCAATCCTCAATTAAATCTAGTAGCTGATTTATAAATATGTTAAACAACAAGGGTCCTAAGATTGATCCCTGTCGTACTCCTGAGGTGATAGGACGATAAGACGATAGGCATTGACCTACACGAACAGCAAAGGATCTATCTTTAAGAAAATCTTGAATCTAGCTTATAATGGAGCGATTGACTTTATAAGACTCAAGGGTGGAAATTAGCATTTTGTGGGGCACCCTATCAAAAGCCCGTCACCTGCTGTGACGATAAATGGTAACCTGGGGAGTTTTAAACGACGGTTGCGAAATTACCTCAGGATGCGTTGTCGTCATGCCTGAATTGCACATTATTTCGTTTATTTATTTAATTTTTAATTTTTCTTCTGTTTTCCCTGTTGTGAACCAACATGTTGAGCTGTTCAAGCTCTATTTGTTGTCGAAAATATAATAATAAGATCAAATAGATTTAACTAAGTTGTCTTGACTTATGCATAAACACATACAAATCAACTTCTGAGATTAATTGTCCATCAATGGAAAACGGTGAGCTTACGAACGACGCCAATACCATTGCCAACGCATTCCTCGATCAATTTACATTAGATAGTCATAATTGTCAACGTCATCATCAGATACCGATAACGAAATTCCCTGGTTACAAGTTTCTTCCATGTGATAACGGTGAGGTATTTAATGAACCCCGATAACTACCACGTTCGATTACTTCAGGAGCAGACAATATTCCTCCAATTCTTTTTCGTCAGCTTGCTTCGGTTATAGACGAGCCAGTTTATGGAATTTCTTCCTCTTTTCTGGCAGGATTCCTTTAAAATCTTGCGAATGAATTCATAAACGAAGCATGACTTTGAAATTTGAGTAAACAGAATTGTTAGCGATATCATCATTTAAAGAAAGCATTCCGTCCTTTATTGCCCAATCTAGCAAATGCTTTAAGTTATTATTATGCTTACACAATGTATAACAAGCAGAGCTCATAATTGCATCAGATTGAGGCTAACAAGAAATAAATAAAGAATAATAAAAGAAAAAGAAGGCATACCAATGTTATGTAAATTTCTTTTAAACTTATCAACTGTCAGCGCTTGTACTGACAAGCGCTGAATCAACTGAATCTTACCAACTGAATTTCTCCATTCAGTTGCTTCCAATTAATTATAATCCTTCGTCCGAATTGCACCTTTCCTGAGCGAGTTATCCTCTGACGACTTAAGCACATAGATTAATCATGTAATTCATCACAGAAACGAACAATAACTTAGCACATGGCTTCTGATATGTAAAGCTTTCCAAGTAAGACAGGTTACGTATAACTCGTTCTTGGCTCACACGGATCATGTTAAGTGCCTGCAACCGTCGTCGTAAGAAATACGCTTGAGTGCAGGAATAAACTTTGTTGCTCGTATGAGCACATTCTCTAGTTGAATAAACTCGCCTTAAATATCGAATACATACATTCGGAACTATACAATATGTTACTTAAAATAAATGCGTTTGCAAGTAATTTAAAAAATCGATTTGAGATGGCAACAAATGTACAACGGATAAAACCCATCTATCTATTTTCTTTTGTGGTTATGTGATCCATGTGTTTTTTATTCGATAAGTCATAAGATATCCACACACCAAGATCCTTGACATGTTCATCCTGGACAATCAACTAGTCGTTAAGAAAATTATTTGACGGTTGATTACTATTGCCACTGCTTATCGACGCATTTGGATGTGTTAATCGAAAGGCCGTTGTCACGAGCCCAAGTTGACACTATCCGAATATCTTCCTGCGATACATCGGAATCATTTTGCGGATGTATATTTCTCCAGATTTTAAGATCGTCTGCATTCAAGAGCGAGTCTGACCACAATCTATCTTGTAAGTCATTAAAATATATGGAGAAAAGCAAAGGTTCTAATACTGAGCCTTGTCGTACATCACGCTCGATAGAATGCCAATTCAAGAATACATCATTTACGCGAATTTTGGATAATCGATTAGATATAAAATTTGCTACCCATTGATCTATACGCGGGTCAATTTTCATCTGATACATTTTGGAAATTAGTTAATCGTGTCGCACATAATCAAAAGTCTTGAAGAAATCGAAAAAATGACGTTAACATCTAATCGCGCATCATCCTGGCGGTCCCAAGACTTATGTGCAATAAGTTAATTTGTGACCGTGGAGCAATTACTACGAAAATCATGTTGATTAGCACTAAATAAACCTTTTATTTCTAAGTAGATACATTGATGTATAGAAGTTTCTAAAAACACGACAACAAACACACGTTAAGCATACAGGTCGGTAATTATCGATCACCATTTTTATAAAGCGGGGTAACAATGGAGCGTTTCCAAATGTCTGGAATTCACAAAAATGCAGAGGAAACAAAAATCCAATAAAGCGGATGGCATATATCATCAGCAAACATCTTTAGATATATGGGTGGAAGTAAGCCAGGACCAAGAGATCCCAACAGCTTCTAATTGCAAAGAGCGCGCGTAACGCCATCTACAGAAAACATTGGACTTGTAGTATTCAAGAAATTTCGTTTGTTTGACAAAACGAATGAACTTGAGGTAGATGGTATCAGAACATGTTTGTCAAATTTTGTCGCAATGTATGAACCTTTATACAGCAAGACGTCATCGTTAGTGCGAAGATATCATACATGTTTACTTCGTAGTCCAAAGCTCGCGTACTTAAAGGGACGGCGGGGGAAGGCTTATTGTCCGCATTGATTTTATCGTACTTCAAAGGGGAAATTAAGCCAGAGTTTATGTAGCAACGTTGATTCAAACTGATGCCAAGCTGCATGTGCACCATTTACAAAAGTGTTGAGCCACCAGACTCTTAATAGGTGCTCACGAACCGCAGAAAAATTCGTCTGGAAACAATTGACTGTTCTATGTAAATTTATGCCAGTTGTTTGATGGTTAAAATAATAAAAATAAATTAAAAGCACACCGTGATCATAAGCGCATAACGGATCAAGGTGTTTAATCTTATCTACAAGGTTTACGTCAGTTGTTAGACAAATATCAAGCAAGGATTGTTTATATTTACTAAAGCGAGTGAATTGCTTAACATGCTGAGTGAGACACAGCTCACTGAATGTATATGATAGCTCAAGAGAACTCGCAGGGTACATTTGTGTATTAACTTGCAAAAAATTTCATATCTTAGCTTTAATAAGTTAATTTACGCTTTGTATTGTATTTTTAATTGGTCAAGTGCTTTATGACATAAGTTTTATAAATATAATACGACTTAGCCAAGTTCTAAAACAATTTTCTATACAGCCGTCTTCTATATGCTGCGCCGTGTGTGTATCCCCAAAATTCAAAAGAACATATTAGTTCAGAGAGGGACTTCATAGAGCTACCAAGCTAGCACCTACGCTGGGGTTTTATCTCTTGATGGGGTCAGACTTCATGGAATTCCATAATTCCTTTTTTCTTTTCCATGCTCTATATGATGCATGCGGCATTTCTCATTTGGACTGCTATGCTCACACGTTGGATCATGAACGACATGGCACGCTGGCCCCCTTGGCACGCTTGAGGTGTCGGCCCAACTCCTCAAGAAAATCAGTGACTCGGTGCCCATTGATCCGTGAGTCTCTATGGCGACTGGCGTAAATGAGTATATGCGATCGTTCAGTTCAGAATATTTTTGCCGTTTTCTGAATTGGGCTAGCTCGGCAACAGCACCAGCGTGATGGGTTGCAGTTGCCTGATAAGTCCACGCCAGGGTATTTATGCAGGTGAAATCCAAAATGTTATATTTTGATTTTAACTATTTTTGTTTGCGATATATAAAAAAGATTTATTTAAAGGTGGCAAATGCGTGCCAGCGCACGCTTACATGAACACAACAAAACAAAAATGTAAATCATATGTCGAGAAGGTGTGAACGAAGGAGGTGTTTGAATGTGATCAAGGAGGAAGCGCGGCGGACGTCGATAGGAAGTTGATTCCAGGCAAGTGAGGCGGCGACGAGGAAGGATCGGAGACCATAGTTGTTGGAGTAATTGGGAACGTGGAGTAAGAGGGTATGACGGGAACGCAGCGATAGCGAGGTATGGCGAGTGTCATCTAAGAAAGGAAGGTTGATGAACGATGGGGAGCCGGCAGCGATGAGACGAAAGGTAACGAGAAGAAGGCGTAGTTTGATGCGGATGTGGATGGTGGGTCAGGAGAGACGAAAGAGCACTCGAACGGCGGTGTTGATTTTTCGTTGTAGGGGTAGGATGATGGATTTTGGAGAATTGGTGAAAAGGCTAAGTCATTAATCGATTTTAGGGAAAAGAAGCGATGAAAAAAGAGACATACAAGAACTGAAATCGATAAGGGAGTGGATATGACGGTTGTCACGGATAATTAAGTTAGACGAGCGGATCGTGTCGCGTACGAAGGGTTTAAGGGAAATGTGATCATCGAAATGTAAGCTTGAGATAGTGGGATTGTGGACTATGGGGATGATCGATGAGACAAAAGATGTGGACTATGAGGATGATTGTTGATCGATGAGGCATATACTTTGAAAAAATTTCGTTCTATTTTATAATAAACCAAGGTTGTTTAGGTACATGGCTAATAGCTATAACGTAAAAGCTGTGATGACGACAAGCTCAACATAAACGCTGAGCTATTTTTTCTTATAGGTTTCACTGTTTAAGACATTGACGGATTGTCATCCATCTTGATGTTACCTGGCCTTGTTTCAAATTTAGATATTGGATAGAAGAGATAAATGTTGTCGATAAACAAAGCCAAATTCAGTACTGTATGGTAGTGGAATTATGATATTGAGTTTTAGTAAAAAGTATAAATTTAATTTTTCAAATAAATACTTACTCTAAGCTAAAACGTTTGTACATATTTTTGGAAATTAACGTTTTTTACAGCTCTAGTTCGCCAGTATGAGTACTACTAGAAGTTAAACTACTTCCACTGAAGTGTGCATATCCATTGCTTGATTGTATAGGAGGTAGGTTACAATTTTCTGAACGGTTTTCGTTGTTTATTTCAGCGTACATTTCACTGTCACTTTGGTTTGAATTATATCCATAACCATTTATCGCAGCTTGGGAGCTATTGCCTTGATTGCGGGCTAATAGAAGACGACGATAAGTTGATGATTCACGTACAATTATGTCTGTATAATGTGGATACGAAGCTATAGATAAACTTTCCTGTTCGTTCATCAATGGTCTCGTTGAATCAATTGTAGAGTAAAGAGCAGACCCGTCTCCACTATAATTCCCATATAATTCTTGAGTGTTACTTGTAGTAATTCGACTAATGGAAAGATATAAATTAGGCGAATCGTACGTTGAATTTTCACTAATATCACGTACAGAATGAGATTTCTTCAACTTTGCAACACATACTCCCATATCATTTGCTCACCTGCTTCCTACGCATAAATGGAAATATCTTAAATGGTAAAAAATTAAGAATTATAAAGATACTACATATATCCTACATGTTGAAAAAGCAAACAATTAATACAAAAATGTATAATTTGTGTTAATAATCCTTTGTAAATGGCTGAATTTTGAAACTAAACTGGAGGTATTATTTAACAACATATTTAACATCAAATAATTTATTAAAAATACTATTACCAACTCATTTTTAATGTGTCTTTAAATGTTATTACCAACTCATTTTGTGTGTATGCTTGGTTGTTGTCTTTAGCAAACATCAACCCATCAACATAAATTGAATTTGCCAAATATGAACAAACGTAAATTCACATCTTTAGTATTGCTTTCGCATACCAATAGGTTCGTTCGCACGACAAGCGAATCAACACGTTTCATATTATATAATAATTTATTAATACAACGAAAAATAAATTAATATTAAGAATTTATTTCTACCTAGCTTCCTAGCAGAGGAATAAAATTAGCTACATTCGCAAGGCAATTGAATCAACACATTGCATATTATATAATAATTTTTTAAATTATTATATAATTATAAATTATTATATTTTTTGTCCCAGCTGTTGTATAAAATAAATTACAAGACAAGCGAATTAGCACGTATATTATAATCAACAGAAAAATGCATTTATATTAAGCAGAATTTATTTCAACCTAACCCTTCAACAGTGGGATAAATATAAGCTTTATTATTATCTCACACGAAGTGAGAATAGGACACTCAGTAAGAAACAAGAATATGACAAGATCAATAGAAGATATAAAAAGATAAGTCCTTAAAAGATAAGTGGTTACAATATAAGTAATTGCAAAATATACCTTGTTTATCATAAATTAGAAAACCTAAGCAACAAATATAAAAGCATACGATAACTGACTAAAACATTTGATTCATCGCAAAGGCTTATATACTACTTTTTTAACTTGGTGACGAGTTTTCGAAATATAATTTTCGCACAGATAAGATATAAGTTAGAGATAAAGTACGCTCATCTATTTTGATACTTCGCAATCTCCGTCAAGTTCGTAGATTGATCGATTTCCCTTCTTGTATGACTCTCATATCTTCTCTCCTTTTTTCTAGACTCGATTATTGTCTTAGTCTATTTTCCAACTCACCTAAATCCACTCTTCTTTCCCTACAACGCATCGTCAACGCAGCTGTCCGAATTCTCCTCCGTCTTCGTCATTTTGATCATACATCCTACCATCTTGCTTCTCTCGATTTCCCTACAATTTATTGTCGTGTTCAAATTCGTCTTCTTATCGTTGCTTTCCGCCTTGTAACTCCTCATACCCCCTTCATTTCTCATTCTTCCTTTTCTTGATAATTCTCGTCCTGTTTACTTTTCCTTGCGTTCCTGTAATTTCCTTCTTTTACATGTCCCAAACTACTCTACCTCCTTTGGACTCTGATCCTTCATTGTGGGTGCTCCTCTATCGTGGAACCATCTGCCCATTCATATACGCCAATCATCTTCCTTGCGGTGCTTCAAACGACAAATCCGATCCCATTTAAACAATTTATCTGCTTGACTTTCTCATTTTTGTTTGTGGACTTGTAAGCGTACAGCTTGTACGCATTTGCCACATTAAATAAATTTGTATTATTATAAGTGATTACAATCTTTGAATTCACATACCATATACCGAATATTCACATATGGCGAAAAAATGCAAGACTGCAAACATCCCAGCTCTTCAAGTTCAACACGTCCAAACTTAGACCACTATACAAGTAAGTTGCACTGTAGTAGGATGTCTGGACAATAATTTGCATTCCACATTCAGCTGAAAAGGCGATCGCAGATAAATAATATTTGTGCGGCATTGCAGCGCTGCGTGAATTAAAAAATGTAGTATCTCATACATTATGTGCTGGAAAAAACAGTGAACTGTGATGACTATACAAAATACAGGGATGAATAATCAACCACAATAATGATGATCTCGAATGCAAAATACTCATGTGATATGAACAATAATTTAGTCGTTCCAATTTTTGCACATTCCAATTGCTTTGATTTACAATAAGAAGCTATTGATATAACTATATTTCCTTATTTATACGTCCTTCAACGTCATTATTGAACGGTTTGCCGTTCGATATTTAACGTTTGTCAGCATCCCCAATGTCGTTATTACATCACCCTAGCTGGACATTTATCGTTCAAATCTATACTCTTCCAATCATGTTCCAATGTCTTCGTCACCTCTGCATTATACCCGTTGCACTCGTCTATACGCTTTTATCGCTCTCCTACGTCTGCTCCTACTAATCCCCGAGTATCTAGCGCTCTTCCGACTACTCATGTTACTCCTCCTTTACACGAAAGCGATTTCATTTTCGCGATAGATGTATTATTATCTCTAATGCTAAACCATCTGGTTCCTATTCTCCCCAAGTCCGTCTTGATGGCAATGTTTCCGCTTTCTGCTCGTTCCTTGCCACGATTTATCATACTAATAATCCGTATATCTTTAATGATGTATCTTCACTTTATGTGTATCGTCTTAATAAATCCGTTTATGTTCCCGATTCATATTGTCCCCCCACTTTTAAAGGTTGTTCTATTTCACTATATTATTAATTACTGATTCTGAGGACATTTCTATCCGTGAACTAATTTTCTTCAAATTTTATGTTGTTGATATCATTCGCCTCATCGACTCAACAAAATCAAGAATTTCTAATCGAAATTGTCGCCTTCGCTTGTATCTTTGCTTCTTCTTAGAAAATCGATTTCGCCTTAGCGTGTACTACATTTGAATTGCTCCTCTGTAAATCTGCATTTCCTTCTCCTCTTCAACTTGTAGTCATCTACACCTGTGTTCATCTCCACCTTCTTGTCTCTTTTTCAATGAACTCACCGATCTACTATCAAACCATTCACTTTCTTCTCTACCTTTAATTGCCCTTGGTGATTTTGATATTCGTCTAGATCGCCCTTCGAATACTGATTCCGTAAACTTGTAAGTCTGCTCGACTTTAGCATCAATTTACCAACAAACCTCCCAACCCATATTTATATCCCAACAGTCTCATTAAAAAAAGATTTATTTAACGTGTCAAATGCGTGCCAGCGCACGCTTACATGACCACAACAAAACAAAAATGTAAATCATGTGTCGAAAAGGTGTGAACGGAGGAGGTGTTTGAATGTTATCAAGGAGGGAGCGCGGCCGAGTCTAGAGGGAGTTGATTCCATGCGAGTGAGGCGGCGACTAGGAAGGATCGGAGACCATAGTTGTTCAAGTAATTAGGAACGTGGAGTAGGATGGTATGATAGGAACGCAGCGATAGCAATGTGGGGTGAGTGTCGTCTAAGAAAGGAAGGTTGATGAACGATGGGGAGCCGACAGCAATGCGACGAAAAATTACGAGAAGAAGGCGGAGTTTGATGCGGATGTGGATGGTGGGCCAGGAGAGTTGGGCAAGATATGTGGATATGTGGTCAAAGCGACGGAGACGAAAGAGCACTCGAACGGCGGAGTTGATTATACGTTGTAGCGTTAGGATGATGGATTGTGAAGAATTGACGAAAAGGCTAAGGCAGTAATCGATTTTAGGGAAAAGAAGCGATGAAAGAAGAGACATATAAGAACGGAAGTCGATAAGGGGGCGGATACGGCGGATGTCACAGAGAATTAAGTTAGACGAGCGAACATTGTCACGGACGAAGGGTTTAAGGAAAAGTTGATCATCGAAATGGAAGCGTAAGAAAGTGATATTGTGTACTATGGGGATGATCGATGAGGCAAAATATACAGTGGGAGGAGATATGTTTGGTTCACGGGGGAGGATCCTTATTGCATACGCTTCCTCTACAATCTCATATCCTAATTGTTCTGATCATTTTCTCATCACTGTTAATACCGCTATCCCGTTCACTCTTGTTCGCACCTTTCCTATTTTAAGTCGATCATGACAACTCTTCGAACTTACTCTCTTGCGTTTCGCTATGCTGGACTCTCCTATATTGTCGCATTCTGCAACCTTTTTGACAGCTGATAGTATATCCAAACTTTTCAGCAATGAGCTATATAGCATCCTTGATTCTAAAGAATTATTGGAGCTGGATCAAAAATGGGTAAGATTTTATTTGATATTTCGCTAACTTCTGTTAGCATCTTCAAAAAATTACAATGTAATTTTCAAATATCAAATAAAATTTTCCTCCTTTATTTGATCCAGCTCCAATAATTCTTTATCAATAATGTATCATTATCAACTATTTAAAATTCTCGATTATATTTTACCTCGCCAGTCCCTAATTCCTAAACGCCCCTCGTGTGCCCCCTGGTTCGACTCTAACTGTAAAATTTCTAAGCGCATTCTACGTCATTCTTTTAGTCTTCGTTTTCTAAAACGTGATTATACTTATATCTCTAGTCATCGTGTTCATTACTTAAATCTGCGACACTCCCATCACTCTCTTCCACGTCATAAATGTAAACTTTTTTGGCGAAACAAGATCGCATCATCGTCTAATCAAAAGTATGCTTGGATAATAAAGTTCATACTGATCAAAAGTAAACTCCTCTTTATACAAAAATGTGTTTACAACGACTTTTCGATTAACTTATCCAAATGCGTCGTTCTATGTATAAACAGTAGCAATATGATTACGGTTTTTCTTCCTCCCCCGTAACATGGTTTGCCTCATATCTATCCGACCGCTATGGGGATCATTAATAATCTCCATAGTCCACAATCTCACTTTCTTAGGATTCCATTTCGATGATCCCCTTTCCCTTAAACCGTTTGTCCGCGACAAGGTCCGCAATTCTCCGTGACATCCGCCGTATTTGACCCCTTCTCCACTTTCGTTCCTGTAGTCTCTTCTTTCATCGCTTCTGTTCCCTAAAATCGATTACTGCCTCAGCCTTTTTGACAATTCTCCAAAATCCATCATCCTACCCCTACAACGCATAATCAACTCCGCCGTTCGAAAGCTCTTTCGTCTCCGTGGAAGAGCAGGAAGTTATTGTTCGTTGCGACAATGGATAACGTGGTCATACACAGTACTTAAGTCGTCAGAGAATAACTTGCTAAGGAACGGTGCAATTTGGGCGAAGAGTCACACGTAGTTGAAACCAACTGAATGGAGAGATTGTACAAGCGCAGACAGTGGAGGAGTTTAAAAGAAATTTACATATTTGACTTTGATATGCCTTTTTTATTCATAGTTATTTCTTGTTGGCCGAAACGCTCTATCCATTTGTATTTGCTACCAATGGCGCGCTTGGAAAAATAGCTCAGATTATGCTAAAACGATTGGTCAAACTAATAGCCGAAAAAAACCTATATCTCGTATAATCGATCTATAATAAAACTCAGAGCCGTCATGAGTATACTAATGGCTGGGGCAGTATCGATGACACTTAAATCTTGCAGGTCGATTGTTGGAAGCCCCGGCGACCAGTACGACTAATAGATTAATAAATTTCTAAAATTGAGGCCTATTTGCAGGACCCTTATTCAATGTAGAATTATTATGAAAAGGATTATTATTAAAAAATTAATCTCTTTAAAGTTTAAGATGAACCGCTTAAAGTTTAAATTCCTTAAAGTTCGTTGAAATATGTCTACTTTTATATTCTTCCAAATCGATATTAATTTGACCTTTATTAAGTAGGCTATCATCTTCTTAATGTTTATCCTTTTTTCGTTTGGGATCAGTGGATTTGATCACACTTAAGGTGTAAATTACTCTATAATTTGCATTAAGCGGTCTAGTCGATAATCAAATGAATAGTCAACCTACTTCATCTGATGTGGATTCTTTTCGATCACCAAGCAATAGACAAACAGCTTATGCAACAACAGTATTTCAAAATTTACAATACTCAAATCAAGATTATACTGCTTCGTTGTTTCAACCATTAGATCGTCTTCATCTCCAGCAACATCAGCCGACAAATCAACAACCAAACCAAACTCAAGAACATCTTTATGCATCCGAACTTGTACAAATGCAGACATTGGGATTCCATAGCCGTGATACTAATCTGGAAGAGCTTGCTGCATCTATGGGGGACGCAAAAATGGCTGTGGAACGTAATGAAGATTTTGATTGATTGACTATAGTTTTAATTGATGTATTATATTTTATATTATATGGTATGCATGAATGCTCATGCAATTGTTAATTTGCATTAATTATATTTTTCGAATTTGAAAACGTAACGCCGGTGCAACATATCTAATATCACTGATTTGTTTGAACGTATTTATAATCATAAAAAATTTTACATACAATTTTAAATTTTATGAAATATATGTATATATATCTTAATCTTTAAATTTATTTTAAATATATTATCTAATTCTTTTTAGCAAGTCAAAAAGTCATTTGACTTTTTAGCAAGTCAAAAAGTCATTTGACTTTTTAGCATAGTCGGCAGTTTTTTATAAAGATTCATATTTCGATTTCAATCATATTTCAAAAATTCGACATCGACCTCATTTCTAACTAGGAAACCAATTTAGATATATTTCATATATTGCTAATATAATAATATAATAATGTAATATTTATTTATCTTTCAGGTTTTGATGGATACTTGATTTTTCATATTTTTCTTCAATTAAAAGTTATTTATGACTCAAATGCTTTTTTTGTTTTCATGCTAGCGTGTATATCACAAATTATTAAAACTTAAAGTTGTTTAATGTGTGATAAGTATTTTTTATCTTTTTGGAGGCTAGAATAAATGCAGATGCTCAAGATAGGGTACATGGTGATGAAACAGAAGATATACTATGAATGTAAAAGATAAAAGTATAATATAAATTTGATAAAAATTATCTATTTTAACTATTTTTATATTTAAGTTTAATTGATACAATTACAATTTTTATTTAAATTGATTGCATCTGTGAGCTGAAATTCTTCTGGTTGTGGTACGACATTATACTCACAGGTATTTTTCCTATTCTTGATACAGCAGGACGCTACTAATCAGCCTGGATGTGTATTTTCAAATGCATCCTTAGATCAATCATAATCTTTACTAATTATTATTATTATTATTTGTTTTAGTGTTACTGGGCCAGCAGCTGATGAAATCCGCCAAGGCAAATTTGTAGCGCCCTGCTGTATCAAGAATATGAAAAATAACCGTGAGGATAATGTCGCGCTACAACCAAAAGAATTTCAGCTCACAGATGCAATCAAATTAAATTAAAATAATTCATTGCAAGTGGCAGCATGAAAAACAGTGATCCGGCAAGCGGATCACCCACAATAGGGTTGGTTTTTAATAGATCGTTAGAATACATATGGACGTTCGCGATACAAACGTCCATATGTAGGTCTGGGTCAGCTGTTGACCCAGACCTACGTATCACGTTTCGACCCTTATTATCTGCTTACTCTGTACACTGATGCTGATCGAATTTGAACTCAAGACGTCTGTATCGCGATTTAAAGTTACAACCATTGTTACAACCAGCCTAGTGGATGTAACGTTGAATCGCAATACAGACGTCCTGAGTTCAAACACGATAGTGATACAGACGTCCTGATTTCAAAGACGATCAGCACCAGTGCACGGAGTAAGCAGATAATAAGGATCGAAATGTAAAATGTAGATGTGGGTCAGCAGCTGAGGAGACCTATCCAGACTAATTAGTAGCGCCCTGTTGTATCAAGAATAAGATCAATACCTGTGAGGATAATGTCGTGCCACAACTATAATTACAATTTTATAAAACAAATATAATCGTTATAACAATTGTCAAAGATTATTCAAAAAACAATGGAAAAATAAAAATTATAATTAAGTTTCATTTACTATAGCAAAGTATGTCAAAGATGATTGGATCTCAGAAAAATTGATTTCACCAAATCAGGGCGTATAGAAGCTCAAATTAAATTTTAAAATCTTGAATGTAAAAATAAACCGAAACTTGCAGTGGAGGCAATGTCATAGTTGATATGGCTGAATTTCTAATAAACTCTGGATAATGTGATATTGCAGTTTCTATTTATATCCAACATTAATACGCACCCACTATTTTTACTTTTTCTCAGGCAATAAATTCCTCTTTGAAATTTTTATAAAATCTATTTTTGGAAATAATATTTAAATTACTACTTGTTTTATATTTGTTTGTATTTTCAAATATATCCTTAGATGAATAATACATAATCTTTACTTAGTATATTTCAGTATTACTATCTATATCTAGTGGAATATACTCTGACACAACATTGCGTACGCAAGAGCATATCAAACAATGATTCATTGACCCTAATATGTTGTTCTTTACTTTATAATGAACGAACCATTTTTTGGCTTAAGCTATAAATCAAAATAAGGAATAAAATAAATACAGTTCATTAGAAATATAGTGATGGTTCTCTTACCGACTCCGCAAAACAAGCCGCGTTTCCTCATGCATCGCTGCGATAATTCGTTGCATGAGGAAACTCACTGCCCGTTTATCTCCGGTCGACCGAACTAATTTTTTTTCCAGAAACTGCAAAAAAGCCTCTGTGCTGGTGCCAAATGCTCCCAAGGTTTCGATGGCGATCAGAACAAACTTGTACTGCTGCTCATCTACGCCGCTATATTTGGTACGCTTCACAAGTTCAGCATGATCAGCAACGGAATTCGCAGAATGTACTGCGCGCTATGTGACTGGCTGCAAGAGTGTTTGGGCATGTAAAGTCCTAAGTAAGCACTCGCCCAGCCTATCACGACAGTAACTAAGCCCCGTCGGGCCGCTTGCCGTCGTCTCTAGTTCAACCGACAGGTTCCAGTCTGGATGGAATTCTTGTGGAGGCTAGGGTCATTCTCATAATTTCATTGACCGCTGAATAGCGTACATTTATGCCTTTTGTTTTGTTGAGGTCTAGCGCATGGGCGCTGTTTTTTCGAACTGCTTCTTCGCATATACATTGATGTGGCTGAGCACATTGAACACCAAATCTGAGTGCAACTGCGGTGAGCAATGATTGGTCATCAATCCGGGTGTCAACGGAAGCTATTGGTAATGCTTCGAGGAAAGTCCAGAACCTTTTTGAAGCGGTAGCAATGAGACGAGCACGAGATTCGGGACTAGTTGCTTTGTCGACAAGCTTTTGATGACATGCATTATAGTAGTCCTCCATCCATCGTTTTTAAATGGTTGGCTCCGATGGAATTCAGCGTGCTATTGACTTGTAGCTTTTTCAAAGTTTGGATCTGGTAAGAATGGATAGAGTGACGTGCAGTTTCCTGGCAGTCTCTTGGTTAGCGGGATCACACAAAATAGTAGGTTTCTCGTCTTTATCATACGGGGATAGAATAAAATCTTTGAATTTGATGTCATTAAGATATCGTAGAATAATTATAGATCTTTGAATGGTGTATACGGTAATGGTGATGGCTTTGACGCAGAGGGACTAAAGAATTTGTTTACTTTGTCATGCAACCATCGTACTAGGGGACACTCTTTAAGGTTAATCAAACCACGAATTCGGATAATTTTGATGCATCGACGATTTGCAAATATAGCAATAAATAATTAGAATGGGTTGTAGTTTGACCCATTGAAATGCGAGTCTAACCCGATTAAATTCCTACAACTCTTCGCAAGCTACCGGAATACTTTCGACTACCTATAAAAGTTCTATTTTCAATCCCACCAACAGGTACTAGCAAAAATATTACACCTCTCCAATCTCTCTGTTTCCTTCAGACAGGCTCTCTCGAAAGAATAATGGTGTTCTTGATATATGCTACAACTGAATATGAACAGAACGAGCATTGATCGTCTTAGCCCTTCTTATGACTTATTATGCAAACATTAAACTACAATATGAAAACGATTACAAGACGTTGCAATGAAACAATATCCGGAGTTTATTTTATATTCCAAAATATCATGTATTCTCGTAATACAGTGGAACCTCTAGATAGTTTAATACATTCCTTGACTAAGCTCGTATGTCGATCAATATTTTGAATTTTGATCGATATTATAATTATATAAGTTGTACGGTACAAAAGCAGTAGTCTTAGCATTTTTAATACATTAACTTAAGATACTGTTCATAAGTACAAACGCGTAAATAATTAGTAGCATCCTAAATCGCAATGGTTTTCTCAAGATTCTATTATTGTTTTGAGTAAAACGATTAGATATTTTATCACAAGACCTTGTATATTAGTTTGCTCACATCCGGAAGTAGCATTGCTGCAGTATTTTATATATTACGGTATTACATTTAATAATATTAAGTACACAATGGTTTAAAAATATTCATAAATGTTATGTTTTACTTTTTAATAATTACTATTAATTAGTAATTTGGCAGTCAGGTATTACTTAAAACGCACAATCTTGGCTAATGTGTAATATTAATATTAATAATATGTAATATTAATTTTTTAATATTACATTATATGTTTTAATATTATATTTTTTAATATTAAATAGGGATAACCAAAATGCTAATTAAAGATCAAAAAAAGAAAGGTCAGAAAGAAAATTATCGTCAAAATAGGTCTTTGTCGTCATTTTATAGTGACCGCTAAGGAGGATCAAATATGTTCAGGCGTAGCAATTGAACCAAGTCTGGCTCCGGTATCTGACATGATTATTTTCGAAAATAGCGTAACCACACGAAAGACTGAAGCATGCCCAAATATCGTGTGTCAATCGGTAGTAGGATGGAACATATGCTCATGGACTTGTCGACTCAAATGCTTTATCGACTTACCTCATTCTATACGCCTAATTTGAATATCACCAACATTGGAAACAATCTATATATGAAGAACGCATATGTAAGGTTGACAATAGTTCTTTTGCTCATGTTGTATTTGCTGCAACCGGCGGAGCATGAAAATAGACGCAGTCTATCGTAAATGCAATTGCTTCAAAAATTAGCGAGAAAGAAGAAACTCTAAAGTGGCCGCATGTCTTCGATCAAAATTGAGCATTGCAATGGCTAAGTCCATATCGCAGTGTCTGCGTGCACATCGACAAATCGAAGAAATTCTGTTAATATAACATGATTCATTATATAAATTTCGAATGGCTAAAGATAATTCATTTGTTAAATTCTAAAACATTTTTAAATAAAGACACCTGTTTGAGGGAACCCTGCTTTTTTAAATTATTTTACAAAAATAAATTAATTTAAAAAAGTCAATACTATATATTGGATTATGTATGCTTTCATAGATTACATTTAAATTTATTAGTTAAACTGATCAATCAACTAAAACTGGTCCGTAGCTGGGTCACTTAAGCACTCTATAATGCACGCAGCGTTCCCACTTTAAATTACTGCAGTAAGGCGTTGCCGAAGGAAGGATGTGACGCGTGCTGAGAGCACGCGTCATTAAGAGAGCCCAGTCGCTGTCTTAATGCCGTTTCCAAGCATCTTTATAAAAAAGCAGTCTCCTTCCCAAAATACCCCAAAATCTCAATAGCAATCGGCCTAAAAACGAATTGTCGATTATCTAATTCGCTATATTTTCACGTTTCCGGAGCACTGCTGAAATGGCTACACTGCCCTCAGACACGACAGCAAGTGCTTCATAACTTAGCGCAAGATTCACGCAGGTGAAATCCCATAATAGGAGTTTACCATCCTTCCACGGTATCAGTGATCCACCATCTGTACGCTTCTTGTCGTTCCGCAGCAGCCCTGCTGCTCTAGGCGAGACGAGCCATCAATGTAGTTTACATTTAAGTTCATGATAATCATATTCAGGAGGTTGAAAGCTATATTTATTCCACCGTATTATACTGATAATAAATAGCAATAATATTAATAATTTACATTGTAATTCTTCTGGTTGTGGTACGACATTATACTTACAGGTATTATTCCTATTTGATACAGCAGGACGCTACTTACGAGTATAAGCCTCAGTGGGTCTCACCAGCTGCGACCCATACCCACATTTCACATTCCGAACCTTTATTCCTGCTTACTCGCTACACTGGTGATGATCGGATTCGAACTCAGGACTTCGGTATCACACTTCTAACGTGACATCCGCTAAGCTAGCTGCTTCACTGGAGCATCTATAGTGGATTTAGCCTCTGGAACAGCTAGCCTACTGGAGCAGCCATCCTAGTGGATGTGGCGTTATATCGCGATACGGATGTCCTGAGTTCGAATCCGATCAGCATTAGTGTACGGAGTAAGCAGATAATAAGTGTCGAAACGTGAAATGTAGGTCTGGGTCAGCAGCTGATGAGACTCATACAGGCTGATTAGCAGCGTTCTGCTGTATCAATAATAGGAACAGAATAACTGTGAGGATAATATCGTGCTACAAACCGAATAATTTCACCTCACAGATGCAATCAGGTTAAATAAATTATAATATTAATTATATTAATGAGACAATATATAATATATAACCTGTTTTTATTTAATATTTGCCGAAAAATAAATATTATGAAATTTTGTATGGAGTTTGAAAATTATAAAGCAAAATCATATAATCAGAAATATTTGAATATTAAGTAAGAAACATTAAAATGAATCAACACAATGTAGGATATTTTAAAAGCAAATTGTATGACATAATAGTTTGTTACTGAAAAACTGCATTAACAAAGTGATAAAGTAATAACGTAACAAACTATTTTTATTTTACTATAGAATATAGCAAACTTTATATAGTTTTAGATTTACTAAAACTACATAAATGTTAGCTTACAAATAGAATAATATTTCAGATAATAGTGATATGCTCAAAAGCTTGAATATTATAGCACAATAAAAGGTACAAATTATACAGGTCACTGCATTTAATTTCTTTTCATAATGTTGTCATGTCGTTCCTGGTTTGTACTCAAACATTAATATTAACCAAATTTGTATTACTTTTGTAAAAATCGAATAACTTTGTACATGATACTTCTCAGCATAATAACCCTTATTAGAAAATGACCTAAATGGCCGACACCTGATAGCATAGCAGTTCCTCCTGATGATTCTGATAAATCAGATACATCGTCTGTTATTTATTAGTCAATTCATTAAAATTAACTTTTATTTAAAATTTCAATTTTTTATTTTAACTTGATTTAAATTATTAATATCTTATATAACAATTATTTATTATTTAAATTTTATTTAGCATTATTCTTAATTTATAAAATCATTTATTATTTATTTATCTTTATTTTTAAGTTATATATAAAATACTTAAAATACGTAGATTTCTAGGTATGATAGATGGAAGTGGAGAGTTGAGGTTATGTTAAGAATATGTTTTAATATATTCGTACTAAAATTTAAAACATCATAATATTTAAATTGAGCTCGAAATAAGATTACAGTTATGTGTAATTATTGAGGCATTTTGTCGAACTGCTTAACAAGTTAAAGAGGAAGATAGTTGCCGAGCGTCATCGAAGAGAAAGTCGCGATGTTTTAAGCGAGTTAGCAAGTGAAAGTAGTAACACCTGTGGTCGGGCTAATAAGATTAAGCCTGATGAAGATGAACCTTGAAAACGAGCTTAGCGCCTGTTGGCTCAGGCGATAGTTGACGGCGTTGGTTTACAATTTTAACTTGATATAAATTTTATATAGTACAATTTTACTTATTACTTCGGCAAGGTTATATATTTGTTAATATGTTATGTTGCAAATTATATAATAATAAATTGGAAATTTGTGCTTATGGATGTAGAAATGCTGATATATTGATTCCATAAATCAAAAGCACGTTAACAGTTGGAAGTATAATTCATACCGATTACTAAAAGACATATTCTCAATCAAATACATTAAGTTATCAACACTATTCAGTTAATCATAGTCATAACTTTGTTAACTCACATTGTTTTTCATTTACATTTTTTTCATTATATAGAATAAAATAAATAGACTTAGTTATCTGATTTATCTGCTTACAAGTAGAAATTAGTAAACTAATATGTGCCATAGTGATGTTTGTATTCAAATAGTCGTTAATAGAGTGAGGAAGAACGTACTAAAATATTAAGGTGCTATCATCAATATTTAAGAAGATATTTAAATTTTAATAATTAAATTTAATTATTTTTAAAATTTTATTTGTATACAAGTAGAAATTAGTAAACTAATATGTGCATAATATTTAACATCACGTTTAATTCAAAACACTGCAAGACTAAAAGTGTACGGTAATTAATAAGCAGTGAGTCGGAAAAGGGGGTAAAGGGCATATCAATTCATATAAATGTAAAGTAAATTTAGAAATTTCGGACTTAAATATATCTTTTTATAATAGTAACGTGCATAGATGACTACTATTTGGAATGACTACTATCACTGCGAAGACTGGCTACAAGAAAAATATAATCATACGCCCACCGCTAAAAGAATAGTCCGTTATTTGTATAAGAATAACGAACAAGCATCTAGAAATCTTGATAAGATTGGCATTGAGTAATATAAATGATTATATTGATGACGTCGCTGTTCAAGTTTAAAATAAATATTCCATTAATTCTATATTTTATAAAAATGTATTTTTTTCTAAGCCAATTGTTTTTGTCAACAGGCTTCAATTGACGAACTGCAGGCTCAATCCCACGCCTAGACTTAACATGAATCATGCAGTTAATTGATCGGAGCCAGTTTAAATCGGAAACTACATGGCATATGTTACTTCATCAAAGATGCATTTTTTCGAACCCTATTATTTTTGTCAGCAGGCTTCGATCAACGAATGCAGCAAGCTCCATGCCGAGTCAAAACGTGACATGGAGCCTGCAGTTCATTGATCAAAGCCAGTTTCAATTGGTAACAGCATTGAATATGTTCGGAATCCTGACCGTTGTTTCATTCCGCACAGCGGACTTATCTTCTATACGCTCAATCCAGTTTTGGATCCAACGAGTGAAGCGAACAATAAGCGACAACCTCTGTTGAGTAGATAAAGATGGTCAACGCAGCAAATGTTCTGGTTCAATCCTGACCGTTGTTTCATTCCGCACAGCGGACTTATCTTCTATACGCTAAATCCAGTTTTGGATCCAACGAGTGAAGCGAACAATAAGCGACAACCTCTGTTGAGTAGATAAAGGTGGTCTACGCATCAAATGATCTGGTTCAAGAGTGAAAGCCTCATACTTTTAAGCAATCGAAAATTGCTTCTTTTACTGTTACACAGGCAACTGAAAACGATTAGTGGGTAAGTGGGTACTTCATTCTGCTAATGAGTGTTGTCGTATACTCCATCAATTCGGAGCTAAAGCGGTCGTCTAGAAATGACATGGAGCCTGCAGCTTGTTGATCGAACTTTTTAATTATCTGATCTCTCTCTAAGTTTCTTCAAAAAAAACTTTACAATTTGATGTGCTACACATATGCTGTGCTAAACATATGATGTTGCACGTATGGTTGATTAGACTGATAAATCCTAAATTCTGTAATGCTTAGGTTCACATGTAATGCATTAAAGCACACGATTTGTGAGGTGACTAGCCACATTTTGAAACTTATACCCAACCATACAATAAGCCATTTTTATTTATGTATGAGTGTGCCTATGTACGTTCATATCTGTAAAAATCTAATTGCCATTCTTCAACAACAAACGTATTCTCTACAAAATATCTTATATTTTGTCAAGAAGCTATTTGTTCAAAATAGCATATGCTGATTGAATATTATGGTGTTATTAGCAAATCGCAAAATGCCAGTTTGGAATTTACGAATTTAAAAGTTTGTAATTTTGTAGAAGAATTAATAAAATAACCTAGTGTTATTTTGACCCTGCTGCAAAATTCCAAATTTAAAAAGAATGGATCATCATTTATTTTTTATTTCAAGAGTATGAAATGTATTTTCATTCGTTTGGCTTTATTCGAAAAATGTTTTTACAAAACGACAAATACTGGCTTACAAATATTCTCAAAAATAATTAAGAAATTGTTTATTTGAATTTTCTCTTGTGTTTTCACATGACCATTTATCGTGACTGTAATTCTGTAGATCAATTATTTTTTCTTTCCTATCAAGATACCATCTAATACCATAAATAGTAGACGTAAATGATATTATGTAAAATGGATCAACAAAAGCATTGCACACCCCACCACTGTCCAAACATTTCTGTGCGTATTGAGCATTCTTGCAGGTAAATGTATAGCTAGCTGTACATACCTTGATTGAATCGAATAATTCCGCAAGCTTCATTGTTGGTGTGCTACACAACTGAACACCCGCATTCGCCAGGCTGTTGGTCAGTGTCATGTATGTGCCGGATAAATGTCGTTTTTCACTTATATGTGCATGAAATGCCATCTGTGATATAAACATGGCGCATTCACTTACGCGGTAAAAGAAATACAGGCTTAGGATAAATATCATGGACCAAGGTAAGGACAACATGGTTATACTACTGTCAATGTGAATTTTTCGATACATAAACGAGTGATCGTGAAGTAAAAATATCGGAATATGTAATGCAGCTAAAATCAGTCGTAACTTGTATGCTTTAATGTACAAATAAAGTGGTTTTCTCGGGTGTAGCAATGATTTGAATTTAAAAAAGTTTCCGGTAAGAATAAGCGGAAATAAGATTTGCATTGGGCTGAAAAGAAAAGTCGATAGAAAGGCGATAATGTCTTGTGATACTCCTCGTTCTCCTAATTCCAGTATAAACAAATTATCCATAGCTGCAAATGCAATTTTTGATGTTAAGTGGATGGTAGCTAAAGACTTTAAACTTGGGGTCATCGATATGGCTATTAAGGATTGGTAAGCAATTAGTAAATTTTTTGCTTTACTCGATTCATTCGAGGTCATGTGGTTTTCTTTTGTAATCACGGCGATGATAATGCTAATGAATAAGTAAATAGGACCTAATATGGCAAAAAGGCTGGACAGTGTTAGTAATTGTGGACTATGCAGATAGTAATTGCAAAATGACGACGAATTTAAGGCAAGAAAACATGAATTTCCGATAAATAGACCAATTGCTTGTCCTACTGTGTTGCATGTTGAAGCCCAGT
This sequence comes from Pomphorhynchus laevis, assembly GCA_012934845.2. NCBI lineage: Eukaryota > Metazoa > Acanthocephala > Palaeacanthocephala > Echinorhynchida > Pomphorhynchidae > Pomphorhynchus > Pomphorhynchus laevis. The sequence goes on from WNNJ02003692.1 coordinate 53,745, forward strand.
TAATGTTTTCACTTTTAAGCATAGTCACAGCCCAACCGTCAACCGCGATATCTTGAATTGAAGCAAACAAACACAGTAATAAGAAAATAAACGTTAACTTTACTGTATGATTCCTTTCAAAGTTGATATCAATTGTAGATTTAGAATAATACATGACCAGTGCAATACCTAGTTGAGATAGTATAAGCCATGATTTCCTTGGACCCATACCCGCGATACTGATGCTATCCACAATAGGCGCCAATAGGACCTTTGTGGCAAATGGCCATGTGGCCAGTGAAAACATTGCCTGTCCAGTAAAACCACTTTTCACTTGCAATAGAAATGGAATCGCAGCCACCAAACCAAGTGGTATACCCTGGAGACAGTAGAGCAGCAACAGTAATGCTATTTTAGGAAAATCGCCATAGTAAACTAGTGTCATCGTTGTTAACTGTTCAAAGCTCACGCATTACTATCAAAGCAACCAAATGGTATTATACCTAAAATGTTAAAAAATTATTATTATTTACTATACAGTACGTATCAATTTACGGCTGTTTCGACCGCTCAAAATATAAAAACAGAAAAAAGTAATAAACAGTTATATTCACAAGCATAAAATTATTTTATTCGTTTTGTCCGATTCATTAATCTAATTAAGTATTTTAGATAGAAATTTTGTTCAATCACAGATACGGATAATCTCCTCTTTCAAATTATTTCACTTAGCTAATGCACGATACAAAAGCTGAAAATGACGAGGAAGCTTTTACTATGTTCTTAATCTTTTATTTTAAATATACGTATCATAAATCCTTGTCGATTTTATTGATTTGAACAATCACTTGGATATCCATTGATTATTAATCATTTAAATATCAATGAATATCAATTGATTTCATAGCTAATTTAATGAATGGCGTCTAGAGTAGGTAGCACGTCGGAGTTTAACCGAGATTAAACCCAACCGCTGCAATTGAACCTCATAAGGAAAGCTATGCAATCGTCTAATGATTTTGTAAAACGTTAAGCAATCCGTTCAAGATCATCAACGTCATCGTGTGTACATGGAAAAGTAGCTTGTGCCGAGTACTCGATAAGCTGTCTTTATTATTTTATAATATTATAAGAATAATGTTGATTATTTAAATTAAATTGTAATAAAGTATATCAATTTATATTTTCTAAACAGTTTTGAAAAATAATAAATTGACTGACAATGACAATTTAATTATAAATGAAATTTAATTATTATTTCATTCGCTTTACGCTGAAGGCGATGATTAGCATAAAGCAAAAGTGAGATGTTCTTTTAACCAATTAGATACATATAAGCGGTGTACTTTAATTAGCATTAAAATAATTTAATTTATTAACATTATCTATTTTTTAAAGTATTATGATGAATAATAAATTGACTGCCAATTACAACATAAGTATAACAAGAAAAAAATATATTATAAATAATATAAATATTATTTGTAGATTCTTCATAATTCTTTGCGGTAGACGACGAAATTTAGACTAGATCAGAGGTGACCAACACTTTTCGATTAAGTGTCAATTTCCCTTTCAGAGAATATGCACCAATTGTTTGTTGCAAGAACGCACACATTTTTCAAATATTTGCCTTTTTAATCAAAAATGTTGAAATAACTTTGTTTTCGTTGATATGTAAAGTGTTCAAGCTAACTTTTAGAAATAATCGTAAAATAACTGAAAATTTTTATTAACAACTTTTTAAGAAAAATCCCGTCTTTATTAAAAGATAATGCGCCATTGTGCATCGTCCAATGCGCCACATGTGACTCATGAGCCATGAGTTGGCCACCTCTGGACTAGATGATCCGCTACTGATATGTAGTAATAACGACGAAAGAGGCTTAAACTTTTTCGCCGTTACTAATAAGTTGCGGATAATCTTATGGCTCCATAGGGAGAATCTAACTAGGGCTCCGTAGGGATACCCTGACTAAGTAGTAAAGAGTGACACCCACTGTAACCAACACTGAAGAGTATTTACTATTGATGAGTTGTAATAATGACGAAACGGTAATCATTTACTACTATTAGTGTTTATGCACTTACGACATCTTTATTTGCTTACAATGTAATACATTCTATATGGCCAAACTTCGTCAATGGCCGCTGTCACTAGAATCACGGTTCGTCTAGTATTTTACGATTTCAAAGCTGTGTGGTCTTTCCTATCTAACATCGGATGATTGGTCAGATATAGCTGATATGGACAATAATCTTTTTGTTAAAGTACTTATCAATCAAGGTGATGAAGGTTACTATTCAGTATTGCACATCAATCAACTGAATGACTATAAATGGTGAAATGTCAGAAATAGCTTTACCACTAGCCCTATAACTAAAGTGAATCATTAAATAATTCGTATTGTAACGCCATCATGAGTCGCGACTTATTGCTTACACGCAGGGAGACAGTAATGGCCAATAAACTAACAGAAGATATGTCATATCCTAATAAGAAACGGATTACGTATACAATTATTTACTGATAACTTACAATTTTTATTACTTTAAAAATACATTTCAATTTTTTAATTCTAAACATAATTTCAATTAAATTTAGTGTTTTGAAGCTTTATTTATTGTGGCAAATGCATGCCTATGCGTGCATACAAGCCCAAGGAGATGAGTGGAATGTGGCAAGGTGTCGGGAAGGAATGTTGAACGGTTTCGTTAAAGAGGTATGAAGAATTATGAGTTCGGTACGATTTTGAGGGAATGCATTTCTTGATTTATTGTGGAGGAGCCATAGTGCATGAACGTAGACGTTGTTTGAAGAATGCTAGCGACGAGGAAGAACTGGATAATCAAGGTGTAAGTAGGATGGTGAGTGACAAAATAGACGAAAGGTAACAATATGCAAACGAGAATCAACACGAAAAATAATTGTGGGCTAATATAGGACGGAAAGTTTATGGGAGTTTAAATGCAGCAGATTTTAAATTTTTTTCAAATAAATTTTGTGTTCTGAATATTACAGCTATTGTAAGAATTTAAAATTTATTTGAATGTAGAATTTTAAAACATGAATTTAGATTATTTACTAATGAATCAGATTTATCCATTTATTCCATTTCATGACTTTGGAAATGTAGTAAACAGAATTGATTTCAATGTCCTCAGGTAAAGCATTCCGTGTATGAAAAGCATATCGTTTTATTTCAACTTAATTTTAATATTAAAATAAAAAAGAATAACCATAAAATAATAATTAATGAATTAATAAAACCTGATAAATCAGAGTTGTCTTATACAATTATTACTAGCCAATTCTTGTAAATATTTTGCTTCGAAAAAGAAGCAAAACTATAACAGAAGTAATATTTTACTTTTGTTAACTACGTATTTTTTACTTAAATTAAGAAAGGTAAATATTTTAATCTTCAGACTTTATAATTCAGTTTTTAATATTCAGAATTTTGATGAACCAATTGATATATAATATATTATAATATATTAAAAACACTTTATCAATTACGAAGGTTACTGAATTCTGCGATGATTAGTATTCGTTCGAGTTGTTGTTATTCTGCGTTCATGGTACTAATTGTTCAGTAGATATTTGCGTCCTATTTTTTGCGTCAGGTACACCTGACGCAACGAGGTAATGACAAGCTTGATCCCACATGATCACGATAAGAACATTGCGTTAGAAATGTGTAAAGCCGATTAACGACTATCGGATGTACATTACATTCTACAAGCATTTAATAAGATTTTTACATTCTACAAGCATTTTAATAAGATTTTATTATTAATAAGATTAAAACGATCGAATGATCTACTGAAGTCAATAAAGACACAATCAATTGCATTCCATTAGATACTTCATTAACCCATGCTTCTCTAGCACAAAGTAAAATATACAAGCACGATCTTCCAACGATGAATCCATATTGACGTGGGTCTAGTTTGTTCGAGTGGCGCAATAAGTTCTCTACATGTAGATAATGCGTTCAAAAATTTTACTAACAAGGCTAGATAAGCTCACGGGTCTATAATTTTCAGGATTGTGCATATAACTCCACTTAAAAACAGGAACTACAGTTGCACATTTCCAATCTAGTGATATTTCGCATTTATCAATCGACATTTGAAACAATTCAGTGAATACCGAGGCCAGCACGGACCTTAAAACTTGAAGTAGGTAGGGGTGTATGCTATCATGACTAGGAGATGAATGTATCGATAATCGAGCCAGCTCAGCATAGACAGAATATTGCGAAACTAAAATACGCCTTAACAAGAACATGCTTTCTTTTCTAATATTGTCACAATGCTTGTTAGTGGACTTCATTGCACCGATCATAAACGAATACGTGAATACTTCATAAATATCCGCTTGCGAATAAACAAGTTTTTCATCACACTTTCAAGACGGTATAAGAGGTCTTGCACAATTATTTCTGTGAATATATGACTAAAATACTTTGGGGTTGAATTAATCGAATTAATTATTTTATGTTCGTAGATTATGCGCTTACGAAAATTATCTCTAATGCACTGATTGCGACAGGCACTGTATGCCGATCGAAATGACGGATCTAAACGATATTGTCTGTATAATGCATTACGACGTTTTATTATTTTCTTCAATTCATCATCAATTCATTGATGGTTAAGTTCGTTTAGACGGCAATATTCGTTTCCTTTGAGCGAAGTGATCTGAAATCATTATTAGTTGTCGCTTATTCGACTAGGTTGTATATTAATACTAAACCTTATAACGGAGTGATCACTTCCACCGATTGGATCTTCATAGCACAGGTTATAGATATCGTTAATCGTTTGTGAAAAGATAAGATCGAGAACTGAAGAATGCTTTGAAGGAAATCTCGTAGGGAAAATTAACATGTTGAATAATTAGAAGTTCTTCATCCATAAATTTCCAAAGCTTCCCATCCGCTGCAGATCCGAATTGGAGAATCGAACTATCAATGCAAACACTAGTTCAGGGAATGTTAAAGTCCCCGACCAAAATGCAAGAATTAGTATCATTGAATGCATGTCCACTAAAATACTAAATTCCTCATCCAGGCAGTCAATTTGAGGCGTTTTATATATAACACTAAAAGTGAACTGCTTATTTGCTACTGATATACTTGCAAATAAAAGTCCACAAGTATTCCGTAACACTATTCACAGTGATGCTAGATTTAATGTAAAAGCAACTTCCCCGCCTCTACGATGCGGCGCTCTATCTACATGAACGAAGCGATAACCATCTACGTTCACTTTAAATATTACTATCATGGAGCCAAGTTTCAGAAATTACAAAAACATCATAATTTAATGACACCATATAGCATCGAAATTCGTCTAAATTACAAAGTAAGCTACGCAAGTTAGAATAACCAACTTTGAATGAGAGGTCACAAGCATTTTTCAAATCACCTGATCGACTGACTTATTTAAAATCAACTAACATTCGTAATTATCTCGATTAACGGTAAGGCAGATAAAGTTAATGATAATTAATATTTGACTAATGAAAAATATAAATGAACTTAAATATTAATTATTATATTAATATTATAATATATATAATTTAATTAAATCGTATATATCAATTTATTCGCAAATATATAATTTATTCGCAATTTTTTTCTAAAAATTATAATTTATTTTTAATATTTTAATTTATTCCGTCTCATATGCCGAAGTCTCATATGTCCACATGCCCTTGCCCAACAAAACCTCACCTGCCGATCCCCTGTCTGACATCATACTTAAATCCATATGCTCATCGATATCCCCTATTCTCACAACCTTGTTTTAATCGTCCATCCGCAGTCGTATATTCTCTTCACACTGAAAATCCTCAATTGTTCATCCCATTCTTAAGAAACAATCGCTCAACCCGTCCCTTCCTTCTAGCTATCGCCCAATTTCACTACTCCCTACTCTTTCTAAGCTATTTGAACGCCTCATCTTAATATAGATAAATGTTTATCTCCCTTCATCCAATCTGTACCACTCTTTCAAATCCGCTTACCGCTCTGATTACTCCACCGAAATCGCCTGCATGAAAGTTTATAGCGACCTACTCATTTCTTGTGACAAGGCTCTATATAGTGTTCTTATTTCCCCTGACTACACCGCCTTCGACATCGTCGACCACTCCGTCCTCCTTTATCGCCTTCGTTATGATTACGGCTTTTCTTCTTCCTCCGTAGCGTGGTTTGCCTCATATCTATCCGACCGTTCCTTTCGCGTCTGTTCTAATTCATCATCATCCCCTCCCATCCCTATTTTCTGCGGATCCCACAAGGCTTAGTCCTAGGTCCCCTGCTTTTCTCTCTTCTGCTTGGCGATCTCTCTCCGTTTATCAAACCTTACTCCTTTAACGTCACGCAATACGCCGATAACATCCACATATATGCTCATGAACCTGCCGATCGCATACACGATATCGGTATTTCTACCACTAATTGTCTTTCTTCCATCTACAAGTGTATATCCCATCTTCATATCGTTCTAAACCCCGACAAGTCCAAAAATAACTTAGATTCTCCCCCGTTAACTTAACATATCTCCTCCCCCTGTATTTTTTGCCTCATCAATCATCCTCATAGCCCACAATCTCACTTTCTTAGGATTCCATTTCGATGATCACCTTACCCTTAAACCGTTTGTCCGCGACAAAGTACGCTCGTCCAACTTAATCCTCCGTGACGGCGTATCCGCCCCTTATCGACTTCTGTTCTAGTATACTTCTTCTTTCATCGCTTCTCTTCTCTAGAATCGATTACTGCCTCAGCCTTTTCACCAATTCTCCAAAATCAATCATCCTACCCTTACAACGCATCATCAGCTCCGCCGTTCGAGTGCTCCTACGGCTTCGTCGCTTAGGCCACACATCCACACATCTTGCCCAACTCTCCTGGCCCACCATCCACATCCGTATATAACTCCGCCTTCTCGTAACTTTTCGTATCATTGTTGTCGGCTCCCTATCGTTCATCAACCTCCCTTCCTTAGACGACACTCGTCGTACATCTCTATCACTGCATTCCCGCCATTTCCTCTTACTCCGGGTTTACAATTACTCCAACAACTACGGTCTCCGAGCTTTCCTCGTCGCTGCTCCACTAACCTGGAATCAGCTCCTTCTTGATGTCCACAACGCTCGCTCCTTTATTACATTCAAATACCGCTTCCGTATCCACCGTGACACATGATTTTGATTTTTGCCTTTTTTGTTGTGGTTACGTAACCGTGCGCCGGCACGCATTTGCCACGTAAAAATAGATCCATAGAACACAAAGATCCATAGATTCGATTAATAGAATACAACCCATAATCTGAAAGCAGTTTTGTCTTATCAAAGTTCAGGTAAAAAATAAATAATAATTTTGTAATTTTGCGAAACCGTGTAGACAGCACAACTACGCGAAGAAATAAACATAATATTAGATAATTTTAACATAATATTTTCGAGATAAGATAATCTTAAATTGAACGATTGAATCTTAATAGAACGATTTACAGTACTAAACATATTAAAAAAGTTTGAGACCTTAAAAAAGTTTGAGATCTAAAGTAAATACAATTTTCCGAGATTCCTTTATATAGCAGTATTTAAATACAGAACGGAAGTATATCTACATTAGAACAATATCTATATATTGGAAGAAAATTGCATAAATACACAATAACCATATACAATTACAATTATGGGCAGACGTAAGGGAAACGACATTCCTGAATTCATATCAAGACGAGTAGGATGTGATGGTGATGGCTGCAATGTCTGGACTACAGTAACTGTACCACATAAAGATGCTGGTACATTGAGTAGAAGAAAATTCATATGTGGTTTTTGTACTGCGTCAATCGTATTTTGTAGTTCATTGACATCAGCAAAGGACAATGCTCATTTTAACTTAAAGACACGTAGATTTCAAGAACAAATTATTGACAAAGAATCTAGCATATGCCAGAGCAAAATCACTACGCCGATGTTACACGTCAATTCAAATCAGGAACCAGACGTAATAGATGCTTCAAGTTCGACTCGCATTTGGACACGAAGACATAGACATTCACGGACGGTGTATAAACAAAGAAGAAATATCAATGACAGCACAGTGACGACAAACGACAAGGATAAAGTTACACCTGAGAATATTCCTAAATGGCCTTCACCTTTATCTGACATATTCGCGGAACACAGTCCTAAGAACCACAATATATTGATTTCTACTCCTGTTCGACCAAAGAATGTATTGAAGCAGCCTTTAAGTAGAACGCAGACAAGAGACGATGATAGAGTGTGCAATGATGTGGCAGTCGGAAATGAAAATATACTGAAATCCAAGGATTTGACAGATAAGACATTTGTTGAAATTATCAATATTAGGAATCGTGCTAGAAACAGAAATAATTGCGTAATTTTTGCTAACATCACTGAATCTTCTGCAGACAACGTTCAGACCCGTGTGGATGATGACGTAGTTTCTATTCGTAAGGTCTTTTCGGATATATTCGTTCAGGGTGAAGATGATATTGCGTGTCGTCTCAATGTCAAAAGCTTATTTCGTCTTGGTAAAAAAGCACAACATAAACCACGATTACTTAAAGTAGTATTTGATTCTGCAGATAATACAAGAGCAGTTTTAGCTAGAGGTTATCGCTTGAAAGGTAAGACGACAAAATTTTTTAAAGATCTCTTGGTTGAGGTAAGATTGTTGCTTGATAATGCTCGCGCTAATCTAGCATTTAGAAGATCGAATGGAGAGACTGATCTAATGATAAGAAATTTTCGAGTAGTTCGTCGGCGACCATTTGTGCGTTGGTGAGTTTGGAATAGCTCCTTCTATTAGTGTGTCTTATTCTAATACAAAGCATATTATTAATTATCCATCCATAAAAAATAAATACTCGACACGGTATCTTTATGTAAAATAATCTCCAGTAAATACGAATTCAATATACTTGATTTTACCTATAATTTATTATATTTTATTCTGGATTTAAAAGCAGAGTTCAGCAATTAAAGTTCTGTTCAATTGTTCGACAACTATTTAATATCATCTTCAGTGTTATTGTATGTTTAATCTGTTAAAATATTTTATTCCCAAAAATTTAACAATTTAAAGTACAATAATCCTGAAAATGGCATCACATTGCCATTTGGAATCTGCATTCTCATTGTACAAAATAAGTGTCATTAATAATTCTCGTTCTGAAATATAACACAATACTTATAAAATAATAATTATAAATATTGTATCATCACAACAATATACCCCTCGGGCGTCCAGTGTATTTAATTATCACAAAGCTTGCAAGAAAAGTCGAAGTACGAGGAGATAATCAGTATCGTTAAACGCGGACGCGGTAGTTTAATATTACCGGTCTTCATTAATTCTGGTGGCATTGGTGATATCCCGTACATAATTATAGAACTGTCACACGACTGTAATCTATAAAATCAACAATAAACCTTTATGAAAATTTGGATTTGTTGTTAGAATCACATAATTGGGTTTGCCCTATGTCGATCCGCGTCAATGTGCTTTGGGTCTTTTCGCTCAACCCGAAATTGACAAGACTCACCTATCTCAAAATTGACAGCACCAACCACGATACAACTTGAGTCGCGTTAAGCGAATCGCTACACGAAACAACATAAGTGTGCCCTTAGATAAGGAGAGACAATACAACAAACATTATTGTTTGGGGCTTTTCGCTCAACCCGCAATTGACAAGACTCTCAAAATCGACATACGAACTGCGCGACAACTGGAGTCTTGTATAAGGCTCCTTGTTTAATGAGATAATAAAACAAACATTATTGTTATGATACTCATTTGCGAGTTTTGGATGTAAATGAATTGCGGGTTTTTAAATAGTATTATTATATCAAAATAATATATTATATATTATGTATTTGCGATAATACAAATAATGTATTATAGTAAAATACATTCTAAATTAAAAACGAATCAACATCAGTCATTTAATAATAAAATACCTATAACATGGTTGATGGTAAAATACAGCTGATTTGAGATAATCAAATATAAAAGACATCGCTACTTATGTTTTGACATAAACTGTGTCGATTTCATCAGATTACGATAGGCAGTGTGTAATATAAAACTACTTTAAATTTAGTATTATTTTTCATGTTGCACTATAAATAAAGTATTACTGAACGTATTATTGAAGATCCAATATATTAGATCTTATTATAGTATCGTGTTTATCTATTTTACACGTGGACCATATGTACAACTTATGTGTTAGAGCGAATCTATCACCCGTCGTGGCACTTGCACGAACTAGGCAATCGTCACCAGGCGTCACCAGGCAATCGACTGGCACCTAGGGGGTGCTAGGTGCGAGTCGATTAAATATTAAAAGCACCTATTCCCAATTAGCCTCTTCATGGAGAGGCCAAAGCAACGTATGTTCGATATTCGTTGATCAACGGCTAAATAATTGGTCGGCTTGCATCAGCCGTAGGGATGATTCTTTCATAGACTATCTCAGATCTTCCGATGACTCCAACGACGGATTAGACAATGGAAGAAAAGGTGAAGGAGAGTCTCGGAGACATGTTTCCTTACAGTAGCGATATTGGATCATCAAAGGATATCGGGAACGGGAGATAGCAGATCAAACAAATTAAGACAATGAAAAAGACAAGCAACAAATTTACAAAACATAAATCAAGTGCGAAGAACAATAGTCAACTCACCACTGAGCAAAGGAGTTTTCATTGTCGGGTGCTGTGTGACCAGGCAGTTACATGGAGACAGCAAAATAACCATCAACATCTGAAGCGGACTAGCTTTCATGTAGGAACGTGGAATATCATCTTGCTGACGGGGAAATAACCAGAATTAGTTGAAGAGATGGTTCACTTCGGTCTTGAAATAGTCGCAGTGACTTATCTTCACTATTCTGGAACTGGAACTAAATTTTCGGATCAAGGCTGGACCTAGAACTATTCGGGAGTTACCAACGGAAATCGACCGCAGGCGGGTGTGGTGATAATTACAAATCCCCGGTTGTTGTTTGTGGTAGAGAGGTTTAACCCAGTGAACGAAATGCTGGCGTCTCCGTGACAGTCAAAGAGGGAAATGGGATAACTGTTGTGTTTGCGTATGCTCCCAACATTATCTCGGAATACGGAGCCTTCGTGGAAGATTTTCAGGCTCTGCTTGATAGTACTCCTGTTGGAGATTCCCTCGTTTTATTGGGTGTATTCAATGCTCATGTTGGTAGCGACAGTAGCACTTGGAAGAGAGTGTTGGGGAGGAACGGACTCTTTGATCTGAATTCGAGTGGTGTTGAATTATTGCACTTTTGTTCTCGTAACAATTTGTGCATAACTAACGCCATGTTTGAACATAAGGAGATCCGTAGATGCACATGGCATCACGATTCTCTCTGTCAAAGATCAATGATCAATTTTGTAATCGTTTCATGTGATCTGCGACGTTATGTTCTGAACACTCGTGTGAAGAGAGGGACTTATCTTTCAACCGATCAATACCTTGTAGTTAGTAAACTTCGGATGCTAGACAAGCCTGGTAAACCCAAACGTTGTGTGAGGCCGTGCTGGGAGCGTCTAGCAGATGTTTCTGTCAAATAACGTTTTTTGGACTACATCCGGGAGGACTTCTCTCGTTTGCTAGAAGAGGTGAAGAACGTTGATCAGGAATAAGGTATGCTCATATCCTCGCTTGCCAAAGCCACTGTACAAAGTTGTGGCTCGAAGGCCTTCAATGCTTTTCGGGGAGGGAATCCTCGAACTGCTTGGTGAGCACTAACAGTTAAAAAGTTCTTCCAACAGAAGAAACTGAATTATAAGGCAACTTTGTCAGATAAATCAGTGGAAGCTGTAGACAAGTCCCGAAGGACAAAGATAGCTTCAGCTCGAGCAATTACTGAAGCGAAGAAGGCGGCTTGGGAGAAGTTTGGAGAGCACTTAGATCTTGATTATAGATCAGCTTCGAAGATGTTTAAGAGGACGATCAAGAATCTTCGTGTTGGAAAGCAGAAAGCTCCTCAAACTGTCTATGACAAGGGTGAATCTATGCTGACTGACATTGAAGAAATCCTTGCTTGTTGGAAAGATCAATTTAGGAGTCTCCTTAATCCGATGGATATGACTTCTCTTGTAGAAGTATAGCCTTTAGATCCAACGTAAGAGCTCATCTCTTTAGAAGAGGTCATTACTGTTGTTAAATACTTCGTAATGGCAAGTCTTCTGGAGTAGACGAGATTCGACCTAAAGCTTTAAAGGCTCTCGACGTTGTTGGCATGAAATGGCTAACACAGATCTTCAATGTTGCATTGAGGTTGGGCAAGGTTCCTAGTGAGTGACGAGCTAGTGGTGGTACCGATCTTTAAGATATGTGACCAAAGAGTGTGTTCTAATTATCGGGGCATCACTTTTCTTAGCCAAACTGGTAAGCTATTTGCTAGTATTCTTGAGTTAATGATACGGCCTATAGTTTTGGCACAGTTGCAAGAGAAATAATGCTGCTTTCGTTTAGGTCGTGGAACTACGGATCAGCTCTTTACTCTCTCAACTATCGTTGAAAAGTCTTGGGAGTTCGTTCAACCGGTCTACATGTTTTTTTTGCAGATTCGGAGAAGGCGTTCGACCGAGTTCCGCGAGAGAGGTTGTGGGAGGTATAAGGGAGTATGGAGTACCACACTATCTTGGGGGCAGCTGTGGCTTATCTGTATGAACAAAGTACGAGTTAAGTTCGTAGTCTAGGTAGGAAGTCTGAATCATTTCCAGTAGGCGTTATGCTTCGTCAGGGTTGTCTTTTGTCTCCACTTTTGTTCCTTGTTTACATGGAAAAAATTTCGAGACGGGCTTTCTGACGGATGTCGATCTTCAGTTTGGTTCCATCCGAGTACCATCTCTGCTTTTTGCAGATGACGTTGTTTTGTTGGCTTCTTGTCCTTAGGATTTACAATGCCTACTAGATCGATTCACGATGAAATGACAAGCGACAGAGATGTTGGTTGATACCTGAAAGACTGTCTATATGTGTTCGTCTCGGATTCAGATGCCAATGTCAATCCTTATTAGGGAATAGGTTCTTCGTGAGGTGGAGGATTTCAAGTATCTTAGGGTTTTGTTCTCGATGGACGGCAAGAACATCAAGGAGATTAAAAAGCGAATTTGTGCAGCTAACACATCAATGCGTTCTTTGTACAGGTTTGTCGTGGTGAAGCGGGAGTTGAATCTTCGGGCGAAGCTTTCGGTTTACCACGCAATTTTCGGTCCTATCTTAACCTTTGGTCATGGGCTTTGGGTTATGATCAAAAAGTTTATATCTCGGATACTGGCGACCGAAATGAGGTTCCATCGCGGTATGGCCGGACTTAGCCTTAGAGATAAGGTTAGGAATTCGGTCATCCGGTATGGACTCAGAGTAAAGTCGCTGCTTCTACACATCAAAAAAAGTCAGCTGAGGTGGCTGGGACACGTCCTGAGGATCGCCTTCCTCCGAGTGTTTTCCAGGCCGGACTATCTGGAAAGAGACCTCGAGGTAAACCGATACCGGTGGAGAGATCAAATCTTGAAACTGGCCGAAGACCACCATGGGGTATCTGAAAGAGAACTCTGGTCTGTCGCCCAGGATCGCGATGTCTGGAGTAGTTTGGTTCGTGCACTGCCTCCACGACGCGACACTTGGACCAGTGGTTGACAGGAAAAACTTTTTATATTATTTATTTTTTCTTGTTAAGAAATTGTTGTTGTTATAGTATCGTATTGTTAATCTCGAAAAAGTGAAAACTTTTTAATAATTCTTTACTCATTTGGCAGTTGTAAAAATGGATAATATTTAGAGTGGCATGCATATAAACTCAAATGGCGAAAGGGTCTCAATAGGCTATTACATTTCATCACCAAAAATTATTTACAAGATATTCAAACGGTTTACAATTAGAAACAGATTTTAATTATCAAAATTAAATTAGGCAGCTGAATTAGTTGATGATAAAGAGATGAGTTACTATAACGTAAGATTAAGGATGTAACTCGTGAGTGTTTTAAAGATGGGATGTAAGAGAGTTTATTGTTGGAAGTCGAAGAGTAAGAGAAAGTAAAAGGAAAAGTTTACGTTGGGCGAAATTTGGCCAATGAATATCGGATAAGTGCTTAGTAATGCGATTAAAACTTCGAAGGCACATAAGGATATCCACAGTAATGCTAATAATGCGTTGTAGTAATATTAGAGCGATTTTCGCGTAGTTAGCGAACGAGGTAAGGAAGTAATCTATCTCGGAGAAGAGCAAAAATAACAGTTTTGCAAGTTTGAAGCCATGTGTTATGCGAACACGTCGAAATTCAATGAGGAGTAAATTACAGGAGAGAACTTTTGCAGAAGCATGAGTTAGAAAAAGTTGGTTACGATGTGAAAACGGAAAAAATTAAGTTTTCAACGACTAAAAATTGTATAGAACTTAAAAGGTGGATTTGAATTGACATGAGACTGTTTGATCCATATGACTTTTGATATATCAGGGTTAGGGAACATGCGAATCTAAGACATGTTTTTAAGACATTTCTGATAGACACTAAGGGGATTGCGTTTCAGCCATATTTTCTTTAAAATATATTTGGCACCATCAACTGAGTCTAGTAATATCTTAAAAAGCAAATTATTTGGCATTAAAATTGCCTTTCTAATAGAAACAGAGACTTGAATCTTAATCCACTGATATTTTTCTCTTCGTCGATAGTAAGCATATAAGAGAGCGATGCAAATGTCATTCGCATCGTTATCCACGCGTACCTATAACACTGTTGCAGATGGCTCATGAACATTTGTGAAAATAATGCAACGATCTCTACTTAAATGTCGAATTCAACTATCATTACTAAGAATCGAACTATTCTGCTTATGGGTGGCAACCCATATGGGTTGCCATATATCCTATTCTGCTTATGGGTGGCATCATATATCCTTGCTGTAAATTTGTGATGTAATCGTCATATTAATAAAACTATTATTTATTGATATGTAAGCTTAGTCTGTTATCTATGTTTAAATTTTCAGATAGTTGAATAAAACCTACGGTATATTTATAGTTATGTTCGTAATATGATTATCATCACTATCGAGAGATGAAGATATAGTTGGAGCGAAATTAGATTGTATCATATGATTATTCTCAGCATTCACGTCATTGCTTCATTTTTCTTCAGATGCGACGGGACTATGAGTTACATATGTTTGGTTGTGATTCGTTACTATATCCTTCCTCTGTTTTCTTTTTGAATTTTTTCATCTACAAACCGAATGATTGTCTACAAATGAGGTTTTGCTCTTGATTATAGTAACAGGAATGTTTTGATCGTTAGATGGAGTAAAAATCAATAAGGTCTCCTTGTTATTATCAACCAATTCACAGCGTCTATCATTTCGATTGCTAAAAGCCACTGTTGGAAGTTTATTGGTACTAGCGTCGCTTATTGAAGTATCGATAGATACCTGGGTGTCGCAGTTATCAGGTTTGGTGAATACTAGTTTTTAGGCAACAAAAGCCACAATAAAATAATTGAATGCTCAAATTCGTTAATTTGAAATCGCTAAATGCTTCCACACGTCACAACTATCTGTTTCACGTGCTACTCCTACAATAACACCTAACAGCAAATAGTCGAAATATCAATTTAAATGCATTTATTCTTAAGTACAAGAGAAATTCTTACAAATTCTTTAAATTGAGGTGTAACCTCCAATTTAAAATCTATATATATTTGCAATTACTTGCAATCTTCAAAATTGCAAGTTATAGTAATCATTTTCCTAATGATTACTTTTATCAAACTAGTCATCTATAGTCTGTTTCCAAATTTTAAGTTGATATACCTGTGCAGTCATTATTATCATTGAAATATTATATTTCGTGGGTACTTTCCAGGTAAATGTGTGTTCGAGTAAAATATTGTTTACTTCCATAGGACATAATTGCAAAAATAGGTAGATTTTCAAATTACGGGTAGAACCTTCCCCTACTAACGCTGATTTAATTTGAAATCAGAAATGATTTCAATTAAATTAGTAAAATGTAAAACGAAATTTTTCCATTAAATCTAAATGGTAATGAAGCAGGCGAGTTGAGTGTTTGTCAGCCGAAATTAAAAGAACAGTATCGTGAAACGAAAAATAAAATAGCCTTTTGGCTATTCAGGCAGAGTGGTGAATAGAATAGCCAAAAGGTGATTTCAGAATAGACGGCATTGAAAGTGCTGCAAGAAGGTCGGTGATTCAGATAGGCAAATACGTTGTTGGTAGTCAATTGATAGAGGTTGGCGCAGGATGTTGAGTCGAGTGAATTTCCATTGATAAGCTAAGTACCTTTTTGACGAAACGCCATTTATAATAATCGAGTTGTTTGAAGTTGTAGATCGAAAAGTCGGACCAGATAAGTAATCTGTTGTCAATGTTAATCAGAACAATGCCACCATTCAACACTACCACTGGAATACCCTAATTTGCTACGTTGACTGACTATTTGCTTTTCTTCTTTTTTTGACCCTGCTTGAATAGCCTTTTGGCTTTGGTATGTATTGGAATAATAATATATACCCTGCTTGAACAGCCTTTTGGCTTTGGTATGTATTGGAATAATAATATATACATAAAGATAGTTAATTTCTAGTTAAGATATGGAAAATTATAGTTCTTATAAATATTGCACAAGCGCCATATGTCATTATGACTTTTGTGTTATTGTAATCATATTTAAAAATCAGTAGAATTCATTATTAGTTAATTTTAAACATAAACTTTAAGTGTAAAACTTAAAATATAAAAATATAAAATTTATGTTAATAAAATATTTTAAAATAAATCTTGATAAAGATTTTGAATTATAAATTGAGATATTTACCTTCAGTGTTCGCTTGTTCTAAAATATGATTTGATACGACATGGACAAAATGAATAACCTATACAGCATTATCAAAATTGGGTAATTATAATATCTAAAATCAATAAAATGATTGGTATTTTAAAGTAACATTGAAAATATACAATCTACGCAGGCACAACCTTTTTTGTTATGAAACTAATTCGCAATTTGTGAATTCTACTCGTTCGATATAAGTGAATACTTTTGTAAATAGATTCAAAATAGATTACACCCTTACTTTTCAAGATAACAATTTTAACAAATATAACAATATAACATATATGCTTTTCTTACTACTCTTTATGTCGATTTTAGCTTTCTCCATCATATCCTTATTATTATATTATTATAACATACAAGACAAAGCCTATCTTTTGTGTGCACGCGAAACATGGGTTGATGCAGTTGCGCAGGGTAATGCAGTTGATGTCGTGTATTTCGACTTCAGTCGGGCCTTTGATAGGGCTCCCCACAATATGTTGATTGAGGCTCTTGCAGATTAAGGAATTGAAATTCCTATTATTCGATGGATTCACGCTTTCCTATCTGATCGTTATTTCAGAGTTCGAGTTGGAAATTGTCTATCTAGACCGTCAAATTTATCAATGGGTGTTCCTCAGGGATCGGTGTTGAGTCCATTATTATTCGTCATATTTCTGAATAGTTTGCTACGCTCTCTAAAATGTAAAAAATTAGCATTCGCAGATGATCTTAAAATATGGAATGTCATAACATGCTATGCCGATATGCAACACTTACAAGATGGCATAAATATGGTTAATAGGTGGAGCGAACTGACCGGATATCAATATCGTGACGGATATCAATTTTCTTCCATGTTTCCTATTATTTTCGTGATGTAATAAATTTTGTTATAAAAAGATTTAAAAATTTCATTGTAAATTTAAATACGGTATTAAGATATTTCAACTTAAAAATGTTTGTACTCTATAAAATGTATATATTTAGTTAAGTGGTCTGGTTAATTTTATAGTTTGTTCTATAAAGTCGATTCTTTATAGAATTGACTAATAAATAATTTACGATTTGTTCGATTAAGAAAAAGGTCATAAGGAGGAACTGCTATGCTATTAGGTTTTGGCCTGCTACTCTTCGACCCAACACTCGGCTACAGTCGTAATTGAGCTCAACTAAGCACACAGCGAAATTTACCAAAATTGCATATGTAACAGTAAATACCCTTGTGTGCTAACGACTGTCTTAGTGATTGATTATTTTAACGACCGCTTGTTTTAATGATCGATCATTTCAATAATCGATTATTTAAGTGATTGATTGTTCTTACAACTAGTTCTTTTAATTCAAGGATCGATTTTTCTAGCGATTAATTATTTCAGAGATTCACTGCTAGTAATCTATTTTTCAATGATTTATTGTTCTAATGATTGATAGTTTTAATGATCCATTATTTTAGTAATCAATTGTTTTAAAAATTATTTGTTTCAATGATCCACTATTTTAGTGATCGATTATTTTAATGATCGATTGTTCTAACGCTTGATAGTTTCAATTATCGATTGTTTTAGTGACTGATTGTTTTAATGCTAGATTTTCTAATCCGTATTAGATAAAGTTGTTTTAATCCCCATTTGTTTTAATATTTGATTGTTTTCGTTACTTACCGTTTTAACGATATGCTGTTTTAGTGATATATGGATTATTTTGGTGATAACTAAAACACCCATCTTATTAGTGATCAGTTAATATGCTTTAAGCTAATTCCGCATTGTGTTGTTTCTAATGCGATCAAGAAAATTACGATCGATTAACTCTTTACTTATTCGACGAGTTTATAATATCACTTATATAACATTTTAAATTAGATTTTATGTAATGCTAGTTTACTTACGACGTCAAATCGTCTTGTGACAATCAATAATAGTTCTAAGCGTTCTTTAAATGATTTAATAATTAAATTAGCTAACTGAGTCTACGTATTGTTATATAATTATAAAATAAACAAAACATAATAATGCTAAATCAAATATTCTATAAATTAAGAAACAACAACGCAACTTCCAAAATTACATAATAATATGTTTTAATATATTCGTTCTAAAATTAAAAACATCTTATTTTGGTGATACTATTTATATTACCAAAATTTATTCTTTACGACATTACGTATTTATTTTTTACGACATTCATCACCTGGTCCGGATGGATTACATCCCCAGATACTAAGGATATTATCTACATTTATTGCTTCACCGTTAGCTTATTTGTTTCAACTATCACTAGCTAAGTCAATTCTACCGTTAGATTGGAAAATCGCCACTGTAGTGCCAGTCCAAAAAAAGGAGATCGTCACATTCCTGAAAATTATAGAGCAATAAGCCTTACAAGTGTCGTATGTAAGATATTAGAACGCATATTGTATCGGCGATTACTATCCTATCTTGAATCATCGAACTTGTTAGATAATTCGCAACATGGTTTTCGTCCCGGACGTTCTTGCGTGTCTAATCTTTTGTGTGCACGCGAAACATGGGTTGATGCAGTTGCGCAGGGTAATGCAGTTGATGTCGTGTATTTCGACTTCAGTCGGGCCTTTGATAGGGCTCCCCACAATATGTTGATTGAGGCTCTTGCAGATTAAGGAATTGAAATTCCTATTATTCGATGGATTCGCGCTTTCCTATCTGATCGTTATTTCAGAGTTCGAGTTGGAAATTGTCTATCTAGACCGTCAAATTTATCAATGGGTGTTCCTCAGGGATCGGTGTTGAGTCCATTATTATTCGTCATATTTCTGAATAGTTTGCTACGCTCTCTAAAATGTAAAAAATTAGCATTCGCAGATGATCTTAAAATATGGAATGTCATAACATGCTATGCCGATATGCAACACTTACAAGATGGCATAAATATGGTTAATAGGTGGAGCGAACTGACCGGAATCATGATTAACATTACTAAATGTGTCCACCTCAGATTTGGTCGTAGTGATTTACAAAATGATTATTCTGTTTGCGGTGAGATTATTCCCACAAATTCGTATACAAAAGATCTTGGGATAATTGTTCAGAATTCGTTTAAAACCGACCTCAATACTGAAAATATATGCAACAAGTCGAGAAAAATTATTTGCATGATCAAAAATACCTTTAGTTCGCTTTCACCGTCTCAGTTCTCACTAGTATATAAGGAGTTGATCAGACCAATCATTGATCATCTTTATATATACAATATATAGATATAGTATATATAATCTAAACATTTATACTATCATCTATATAGTATATTACAATATGAACACTACGAACAACGGTTTAATTCGTTTTTAAATAAAATTGAGATCTGATAAATCAAAAATATAGTCGTTATGTGCTTTGGTTGTTTTATGCAATTAATTCAGCACTATTGAGAAACTTTGTTTCGTAAATAGTTGATACACTGATCCATTATTGATAGAGAATTATTGGAGCTGGGTCAAAAAATATTTTTTTTGATATTTCGCTAACCTCTGTTATCATATTCAGAAAATTATAATGTTCATCTCGACAACTGTAGAACAGTGGCTCCATAGCACTGTCGAATGATTTAAAATGGTTGATCATTGTATATTATTGATAAAGAATTATAGGAGCTGGATCAAAGAAAGCATTACAATTTTTATTGATATCTCGCAAACCTCTATTAGCATCTTCAGAAAATTATAATGTTCCTCTCGATAACTGCATAGCAGTGGCACCAAAAGCACTGTCGAATGATTTAAAATGGCTGATAATGATCCATTATTAATAAAGAATTATTGTAGCTAAAAATGGAAAAATTTTATTTGATATTTCGCTAACCCTATTAACATCTTCAGAAAGTATCATCTTTATAGTATATAAAGATGATATATACTATCATCTTTATATATACAATATATAGATATAGTATATATAATCTATACATTTATGCTATCATCTATATAGTATATTACAATATGAACTCTGCCAGAAATACTGAAACTATGTATTATTGGTTACGACTTTACTATTATTTTTTCTTATTTTCAAACAAGTTTGATAAATTATAGATTTAAAAAAGGGAGAAGTTTGCATCCCAAGGTGTTTACACTTTAAAATGTCAACTGCTTCACGTGATCACGTTAAAGAGACCAGGTAATGGCCAATAGCCAGGTCGCGTAGCGCGTGAAGTGAAGGTGGTAGATCTTTATAGATCTTGTTCCAGCCTGCAACCGCCTTAAGCAGGGCAGCCCCCTGTCAAATGCTGCTGGATGGCCCGTTGTAAGTCGCTATGCTTCGCCAGCGACTTTTCCTTCTACGTGTGGTGAAATAAACCAATTAGAAAAGATTTTTCACCGATTTTCCTAGCTATGTTCTGGTCTTCGGGACATTGCCTACTGTGATAAACTAAGCCAACTAAATATTACTTAAGTTTACAAGAGATATGTGTACAATGATTTATTACAGTTATGGCGAATGATCCATGTCTTTCCTGGTTATCCATCGGAATCCGTTATTCTAAATGATCGCCCGAACCACAGGACGCTCTTTATCAGTTGTTGTGCAATCACACGGGAAATGTCACGGATACTTGCGATTATCTCACAGAGCGGTAAACCTATGGAACCGATTGCCGAATTCGATCGTGTCTATGGAACAGTACAAATCTTTCCAGAATGCGCTGATCATGTGGATAAAAAGAGAAGATTCTTTGCAGGAAATATATAACTATATGTGACAATTTATTATTGCTGAACTACTTTTTTCCTTTTTTCTTTTCTTAATATTGTGATCAGACAAAATGACTCTTTTATGTGTCAAAGTCTTGTAATAAATAATAATCGTCAAATTTAAATTGAGCTCGAAATAAGATTACAAAATTATGGGAAAACGCTGAGTATGTAAAATGATGAACCAACTTTGGAATGTGACTAAGAAGCTGCATAACTGTTGATGATACTTGTAAAATTACAATACTTATATTCAATTAAAAGTTTTTTTAGCGCGACTTTGTACAAAGTTTATCACAATTTACCTATTTAATATTTATTTGTCTTGACAAATAAATATTAATATTCATGACTTCCAATTCCATACACCCTAACGGAACCATTTTCACAGCCGTTTTCGTTTCGACCAAAACAAAACCTGCTGTCGTTACTTAACGGGTCTACACTCTTAGATCGCACTATCAGACGTCAGAGACTTAATAAACAATGAGAGTTACGACATGTTGGGATTTGTGAAAGACCACGTATATTTAACAGATTGGATTGATTGCCTACCAACACTGAAGGACCCTTTTTAGTCTGTTTTAGAATAACTAAAACATAAAAATATTAAAATGTCAAATTAATGAAACTTTCTTAGATAAAGTAGTGATATTCTAAAAAAATCATTTTCGAGTTGAAATTCGAATTTAGCAGCTGGAGCGTAGAGGCTTACAGGTGCTGCAGAATAATTTGTGATGCTGTTACCATATGCATTTAATATCTTTACGGCTCGTAGTTGTCACAAAAAAATAATTTTTTATTAAAAAAATATTCTCGAAATTTTGACATTGTGCTATAGTGATGTTTGTATTCAAACGGTCGTTAATCAAGTGAGGAAGTATGTACTAAAATATTAAGGTGCTATCAGCATTATTTATAAATAAAATACAATAAAAATGGTTTTAAATTTACACTAGTTCATATAGTAACAATAATGTATATAGACTTTTATTATTATCAATGAGCAGCAAAGTGAGCAGCAAAGTGAGCAGCAAGAATCATTAGAAGTTGCGTCACAATCAGAAAAAGTAAATGTAGAGGGTACTTGCTATTGTTAATATGTCCTCTGACTCGGTCTTCGTATTCAAGAAGGGATCTTTCTCCAGATTTCATTTAAGAAAAGCCAGATTCGAGGATGCAACTGTTGAGTCAGCGAGGTGGCTCCAAGTATTAACGATTCGCTGGAAGTATAGGAACGTTCGTTTGTAGCGTAATCGTTGTGTTTTTAGAATGAACTGATGACCACGAAGTGAGGTTATATCACGCGTATGCATTAGCGATCTGAGTGGATGGCGATTGTAGTGTAAAATCTGCCAGGCTAGGCACAGGTCCGCCTTGTCGCGCAGATATCGAAGTGATCTCATTCTCAAACTCTAGAGCCGATTCTGATATTCCATACATATGTCTAACCTATTTTACCATTTTAGTTGCTGATCAGAAGACAGACTCTAGATTATTGCGTTCTCGTAAGGTGATTGGGTAACAGGCCGGCGAAGGATATATGAGGATGCTCCAAATAAGTGCTTGTGAGATTGTTTTAAAGCATGAGATGTCAATATGAACAAGAACTCGGTGAATCAGGCAGATGACTCTTCTCACTTCGAACATGTAGTGTCAGTATGTAAACGTGTCGATAAGTTAGAATATACATAAACACCTAAATCCTTGTATAAGTTCGTCCTAAGAATAACACTGCTGTTTATATGATAAATATGACCTGGCTCGGTCGAACGTCTTGATATGCAAACGTAGGCACACTTTTTCAAATTGAATTTTAATCCGTTCAAAATCGACAACTTATTTATGGTGTTAATATCATACTGCAACATGTCTACATCTGAGTCCACAACTATGGGTAGCCAGATTTTTAAATCATCAGCATAGAGAACACACTCAGATCTAAGTTTAGGAATGAGGTCGTTAATGTATATGCTGAAAATAACTGGACTGAGTATAGTTCCCTGAAATACTCCAAGATTTGTAGGGAAGCGATCAGATAATTCTTCGTTTACCCTTACGAAGCAATGACGGTCAGACAGAAATTCAGTAATCTAGCGAACTAAACACTCATCAAGGTGGATATTGCGCAGTTTTTAAATTGAATTAAAATGAAAGACTGTATCGAATGCCTCATAGAAGTTGAAGAAGATGGTGTCAACCGGAATCCTAGAATCATAATATCTGTTCCAGCTATCGTGTAAAAACAACAAATTTGTTAGCGTTGAATGACCTTTCCGAAAACCATGTTGTTCAGGAGCGAGGATATGGTTCGTTTCTAGGTGGGTGGTGACTTTTCGCAGAAGTAACCGTTCCAGTATGCGAAAGCAGACACATGTGAGGCTAATCGGTATGTAGTTACCGATGTCGGAACGAGACCTCTGTTTAAATATGGGGCAGATAAGAGAGCGCCTCCAGTCTGAGGGGATTTTTCCTAGCTCGAGCGTGGCACAGATGTTATATAGAGGTAGGTATATAGTGTCAGCTAGGTTGCAAAGATATGTTGACGACAATAGATCCGGACCAGCACTTATAGTGCATTTCAGACGGGACAACTTGCTGTACACTAAGTCAGGTCTAATGGAGTTATTAGGGTCAAAAGTAGTGTTAGCTACCAAACCATAATAACTGTCAGTTATTTGCGGTGGAGCATTCAGTGACGAATTCAGGAATGTGAAGTGTGTACCGAATACATTCGCAATTTCTTTTGAGTGCAATACCAAATCACCTTGGCTGTCGAGAATAGAGGAGAACGTGTTAGCTATACGTTTTCTTGATGAAATGTATTTGAAGAGTGAGCCAATTAAAATGAAAGACTGTATCGAATGCCTTAGAGAAGTCAAAGAAGATGGCGTCAACCGGAATCCCAAAATCATAATATCTGGTCCAGCTATCGTGTGATAAAAACAAATTCCTTAGCGTTGAATGACCTTTCCGAAAACCATGTTGTTCAGGGCAAGTTTCAATTATTAATTAAAAACACATCACCATGCCAATCAAATGTGCGAAAACAATTCTAAAAAGTTGATAAAAAATTAATTAATAAAAAAGTTTTTTTTTCTACTTATATTCATTGTTAAGTAAAAACTTTCAAAAGTATGCAGCATATATCAATAAATATTGTTTTTACATATTGTTTTTAAAAATATTGTTTTAAAAAAATAATGTTTTAACCACAATATTTAAAAGAAAATGTATGATTAACAAATTTTTCAATTTGTTTCAGTAGTTCTAAACTGATCGTGTGCTTATTTTGAAGTGCTATATTTAAATAAACGTTAGCAAGGGAGTACACATTATATTTGCAAAAGTTTTAGTGTGAATATTTCTCAAGTACTTGATACTTGATGATATATCAAGACGATCTTATATAACACTAACAATTAAAAACTATGCGTTACCTTACAGTGAGATTAAGTTTGAAGTAAATAATCTTAATATACAAATTATTTAATCCACGCTATCAACACGCATCTTAGATATCAAAACCTAATAATTTGTCTTAAAATATTATTATTAGATGTTTTCTAATAATAAAGTCTAATCAGTCAACCGTTGAAACAGTCACACTTTTAAATTTTTTGCATTGCTAGAAACATTTAATAAATTTTTAAAAACACTACGAACAACGGTTTAATTCGTTTTTAAATAAAATTGAGATCCTTAAAATATGGAATGTCATAACATGCTATGCCGATATGCAACACTTACAAGATGGCATAAATATGGTTAATAGGTGGAGCGAACTGACCGGAATCATGATTAACATTACTAAATGTGTCCACCTCAGATTTGGTCGTAGTGATTTACCAAATGATTATTCTGTTTGCGGTGAGATTATTCCCACAAATTCGTATACAAAAGATCTTGGGATAATTGTTCAGAATTCGTTTAAAACCGACCTCAATACTGAAAATATATGCAACAAGTCGAGAAAAATTATTTGCATGATCAAAAATACCTTTAGTTCGCTTTCACCGTCTCAGTTCTCACTAGTATATAAGGAGTTGATCAGACCAATCATTGATCATCTTTATATATACAATATATAGATATAGTATATATAATCTAAACATTTATACTATCATCTATATAGTATATTACAATATGAACACTACGAACAACGGTTTAATTCGTTTTTAAATAAAATTGAGATCTGATAAATCAAAAATATAGTCGTTATGTGCTTTGGTTGTTTTATGCAATTAATTCAGCACTATTGAGAAACTTTGTTTCGTAAATAGTTGATACACTGATCCATTATTGATAGAGAATTATTGGAGCTGGGTCAAAAAATATTTTTTTTGATATTTCGCTAACCTCTGTTATCATATTCAGAAAATTATAATGTTCATCTCGACAACTGTAGAACAGTGGCTCCATAGCACTGTCGAATGATTTAAAATGGTTGATCATTGTATATTATTGATAAAGAATTATAGGAGCTGGATCAAAGAAAGCATTACAATTTTTATTGATATCTCGCAAACCTCTATTAGCATCTTCAGAAAATTATAATGTTCCTCTCGATAACTGCATAGCAGTGGCATCAAAAGCACTGTCGAATGATTTAAAATGGCTGATAATGATCCATTATTAATAAAGAATTATTGTAGCTAAAAATGGAAAAATTTTATTTGATATTTCGCTAACCCTATTAACATCTTCAGAAAGTATCATCTTTATAGTATATAAAGATGATATATACTATCATCTTTATATATACAATATATAGATATAGTATATATAATCTATACATTTATGCTATCATCTATATAGTATATTACAATATGAACTCTGCCAGAAATACTGAAACTATGTATTATTGGTTACGACTTTACTATTATTTTTTCTTATTTTCAAACAAGTTTGATAAATTATAGATTTAAAAAAGGGAGAAGTTTGCATCCCAAGGTGTTTACACTTTAAAATGTCAACTGCTTCACGTGATCACGTTAAAGAGACCAGGTAATGGCCAATAGCCAGGTCGCGTAGCGCGTGAAGTGAAGGTGGTAGATCTTTATAGATCTTGTTCCAGCCTGCAACCGCCTTAAGCAGGGCAGCCCCTGTTAGATGCCGCTGGATGGCCCGTTGTAAGTTTAGTCAAGAATTAAAATCAATATGTAACGATAATATTAGAAACATAATGGAAACAGAAGGCAATTGTAAAAGTCTTAGTTTTGATAAAATAAATGAACATATATGTTACCCATAATCTAGAATTAATTGAAAATTGTGAATTAAGAAAGCTGCT
The DNA here is from genome assembly GCA_012934845.2 of Pomphorhynchus laevis. NCBI lineage: Eukaryota > Metazoa > Acanthocephala > Palaeacanthocephala > Echinorhynchida > Pomphorhynchidae > Pomphorhynchus > Pomphorhynchus laevis. Next base: position 80,669 of record WNNJ02003692.1, read on the forward strand.
ATCAAAAGGGTATAAATATAGATTAAATAATAACAACGACAAAAATAAAATTTACAATTCGTTATATAATAACTTAAATGATTACTTTAGTAAGCTGATTAATAGTGAAAGCTCGAATATATCTAAAATAAAAATTCGGAAAGATTATATCTTTGATAAAATTAAAAATAAAATGAAATTAACAAACAATTATAAAAGGAAAGATAAAATTAGTAAAGAAATGTATACAGAACTTACAAAATTAAAGGATAACTATATAATAACAACTATTGACAAAGCTAGTAATAACTTTGTCTTCATATGCAAAAAGCTTTATTACGATATACTAATGAAAGATGTTTATTCTAATGATTTAAATGAATATCCAACATATGAACGTAGTGAGTTGAGTTTAGAAACAATTATTACAAGTCACTGTTCTATAATGGATAAAAATGGTATAAAGGTTGAATTAGATAATAAAACTATGCCTATATTATATTGGAATCCAAAATTACATAAAAATCCAATAAAACCTAGGTTCATATGTAGTGCGTTTAAATGTACATTAAAACCACTTTCTGTCTATATGAATAAAATACTTAAAGTAATTAAAGCACACTTTAAAAAATATTGCAAGGTAATCGAAATTAATACTGGTGTAAAACATTATTTTAGTATTAATTCTCCAAAAGAATTTTTAGAACACACGAAACGAATAAATTTTCAGAATATAAATACGTACGATTTTAGTACGCGTTATCTAGATTTAGTAGATATTAAAGAAGCGTTAGTAAAATTGATTAATCTTATATTCGGAAAAAGATATACATATATATGTTATAATAATTATAACGTCTATCTAACAAAAATTAAACCATCAAGTAAATATTATTTAAAAGTAGGGACATCTATATTCAGACAAGTAAAATGTATTCCGATGAGAGGTAATAGTAGCCCAATTATAGCTGACTTGTTTTTAAGCTTTATATAATATGAATTTGTTCATAAATGCGTAAAAACTTAATTTAAATTATATAAATATATGAAATATATGTTTCGACACATTGATGATATATGTGTATTTAATTCTAATAATTTTAATTCAATTAGTGAACAAATTTATCCAGAAAGCCTTATTCTTAACAAAACCAATATTAATGATAAAGAAGGTGTATATCTAGATATGAACACTAAAATAACATTAACTAAAACTACTATTAATTTATATCGTAAAGATGACATATTTAAATTTACAAGAAACATATTTTTGCATGAGCATTCATGCATATCATATAATATAAAATATAATACATTAAATAATGAAATTTTAAGAATTGCAACAATATGTAATGATATTGGCTTTCTTCAAAATTATTTAAATAATTTAATAGATACATATTTTAAACTAGGTTACTATAAAAATAACATCAAGCAGAAAATAGTAAAATATATAAATCAACACAATGTTGACGATAAAGAAGATAAATATCTAGATATGAACATTAAATTAACATTAATTAAAACTATTATTAACTTATATCGTAAATATGACATATTTAAAATTTTAATATTAAAATTTAATATTTTAAATATTTTATAACTTAGGCAATTTTAATATATTGCCTACTTTTATTGTCGCAATAAAAGTGAAGACATCTAAATTTAGACGAATAAAAAGTGTTCCGGTAGACAGTAATAGTAGCCCAATTACAGCTGACTTATTTTTAAGCTTTATAGAATATAAATTTGTTCATAACTGTTTAAAAAAATAAATCTAAATTATACAAAGATATGAAAAATAAAATTAAATTATGGAATAATTTCTGAATTGCTAATAAATTTAAAAAATGAATATAATGAAAAAATGAATTTACAAGAAACATTTTTAAAAGGAGCATTCATGCATACCATATAATATAAAATATAATAAATTAAATAATGAATTTTTAAGAATTGCAACAATTTGTGACGATATTGCTTTCTTCAAAATCATTTAAAAAGTTAAAATATATACTATTTAATTATTAATCTATTAATTAATAATAACACAGAATTTATTTTAAATAGTTAAAATAGATTTTAAACTTGGGTAAAACCAATATTAATGATTTAAGAATTGAAACAACTTGTAATGATATTGGCTTTCTTCAAAATCATTTAAATAATTTAATAGATACATATTTTAAACTAGGTTATTATAAAAATAACATCAAGCAGAAAATAGTAAAATATATAAATCAACACAATAATATAAAGAATAAATTTAAACTCTTAAGTGGCAAATTTTTATGAGTAGATAGTAAATAATATACTTTGTATTAAAATAAGATACTAGATAGTTTTATCAGAGGAAATAGATCATTAGCATGTATTTGTCCCCGCTGCTATGTTGGGTAGAGGAGTTAGGGGCCGAAACCTGATAGCATAGCAGTTCCTCCTGATGACCACTAATTCTTATTCTGATACAACGTCTGTTATTTATTAGTCAATTCATAAAAATGACGTTTATTTTAAATTTCAATTTTTTATTTTAACTTGATTTAAATTATAGAAAATCTAAAAACAATTATTAATTTTATTATTTAATTATTAAATTTTGATTTAGCATTATTATGTTTTGTTTAGTTTATAATTATATTAAATACGTAGACTCAGTTAGCTGATTTGATTTATTGAACCCAAATTTAAACTAGTTTAAATTTTCTTGATCAGATTGTGATCAGAGTATTAATGGCAGAGTATTAATTTTATTTGATATTTCGCTAACCTCTGTTAGTATCTTCAGAAAATTACCCGAGGATGTAATTTTCTGATTATGCTAACATAAGTTTATCTGTAGTTAGTTCCTCGATTATGGAATCTGTTTCTTGATCATAAAATCAGTAATCTCCGAATATCAATGATCAGAGTATCAATTGCAGAGTATGATGAGAGTATCAATGGCAGATTGTGATCAGAGTATTAATGGCAGAGTGTTAATGCATTGATGGCAAATAATAAATCCTGATCTCAAGTAATAAATCTTTCAGATATTGATCACAAGTCATTAATTTATTATTGTAAATATAAATAGCTTGATGAAATGTGATATTAAATGTTATTCAATTTGATGATTTTATTTTTCTTAATTTTCCAAACCCGCATTTTGTGTTGCTCATTTATTGAATGTTCGTAATTTCACATTATTATATGGTTTTACAAATCAAAGAGTTAAAAATCTGGATTATTATAAATATTAGATCACCATGGAATTTGACAGGGCCCTCTGCTGATGGAAACAATTTCTTCTCGTGATATTTTACATTCACGCTTCCATTATATATAGTGATTTCACATTTAAATTACCATACTAAACTAATTTACCATAAAAATACTTTCCAGTTCATAAACATACTTTCTGGAATAGTTTTACTCAAAATAAGTACTCTCTCGATTATAATTTGAAATATAAATTACATATTAATTTTGCAATTAAAACGTTGATACCGTAAAAATGTTGGTTGTGTTGCTATCTTTCAATTGTTGAGTTGGACGATGCTTTACTTAGAGGTTTGAAATCAGTTTGTTCTTCAAATGTAGCTGCACATTGAATTATATAAAGTTAAAGAAATCACAGACACTCTGATTATAAAGTTGATTATGAGATTAACAGAAAATGAAGGTAACTATCGAAATAAGAGTTGCATGAATATTCCGGTTCATATTCGTCTCTTCAAAACCCATTCACACTTTGCACGATATGGAACAATAACTGATTATTTTACTCTAATGATAGTACCAGATCGTATAAATTTCGAATTTTATCACATTCCTTTATACATAATTACAGTAAATTAACGTTAGGAAGATATTACAAATTTTTTACTTAAAAGTACTTAATTAAAACTTCATATTTCACGAAACATCGACATTTTGCAACTCTCGTGCCTTAGGTACGCGGTCGCTTGCTTGCTGGGGACTTCACTTGCGTGAACACACTAGCAGCCTCGTGTATGTTCCGTTCCTCGAAGAGTTCAGGCATACTTGCCAAAGACGATGAACAAATAAAGCGCGCAAAATCCAGGGAGCGATCATAGTGTTAATTGTTTTTTAGCCCGTTGCCATGGAATCCTTGAGTGCCCTGGGGAACAATGCGAGGGAACTTTTGACAACCCTCAGAAAACTTCGGCACACAACCAGCGAAGGACGTGCGGGAAAAATCCTATTGCAGCAGATCAGTGCCACTATTCAGAGGGGCAATGCGGCATGTATCCGAGAAGACGATCAAAGGCAACTGTCCCCCAAAAGGAAGTCCGACATCTGGAGACATTCACATTCATTGAATTTTCTATGTTTGAAACTTGATTGTGATATATTTGATTCAGAAATTAATTCCCTTTAATGAAAATTGATTAAAATTTTAAAAATGTCAATTTTTAATTATGAACTAAATTATTAAAAATGTATAACTTGGTATCAATTGCAGATTATCAATGTATTAATGACAAATAATAAAACGGGTATAAATGCTATAGCATAACAGGTCCTCATGATGACCTCTAATCCTTATACTTATTCCTATATATTATTATTTATTAGTCAATTCATAAAAATTGACTTTTATTTTGAATTTCAATTTTAAATTTTAACTTTATATAAATTATATATATTATTATTAAATTATTTTATAAATGATCACAAAAATTATCATAAAGATGGACTTTTATTTTAAATTTTAATTATAAATTCTATAGTTATATAAATATAAATTGTATAAAATCTTATATAATCATTTATTATTTATATTTATTTGTCTTTATTTTTAATTTATAAATAATATAAGATACTTATACTCAGTTAGCTGATCTGGATGGATGATAAACCATAGATGATAAAGCTAAGATACTAGATAATCAAATTAAACTATAAACCATAGATGACTAACCTAAGATACTAGATAATCAATAAATTTTAACTTGATATAAATATTAATTGAAAAAATGTAATTATTTATTATTTATTTTTATCTTTATTTTTAATTTGTAAAAATATAAATGTAATAAGTATAATAATATTTATTATATATAATAAATATATAAATACAATATAAACATACATTGTATAAAATTTTCTTTAATTATTAATTATTTATCGTTATTTTTGTTGACGATATAATTATCAAATATTTATTAACTGAATTACTTTTTCATAAATCCTTCATATTATCAAAAATTGACTGATTTCATCTCAATATAATTGGAGAAGTCATTGTTATGTATTTGGCACCGCTGTTATGTTGGATTTAGGAATAAGGGCTAAACCCAATAACATAGCAGTTCCTCCTGATGACCTCTAATACTTATTCTGATACATGTCCTATTATTTATTATTTTATTCATAAAAATTGACTTTTATTTTAAACTTCAATTTTAAATTTTTAACTTGATATAAAAATAAATTATACAAAATCTTATATAATTATTTTATTATTTATCATTATTTTTATTTATATACCGTATGAAATACGTAGAGTCAGTTATCTGTTCTGATTCATACTAAATAATAAAAAGATTATTTAATAACTTAAATAATAAGGTATTAAATAACTTTTATTTTAAATTTCAATTTTAAATTTTAACTTGATATAAATTGTAAAATCTTATATAATTATTTAATTATTTATCGTTATTTTTATTTTAAATAAAATACGTATACTCAGTTATCTTATCCATTTAAGGAGATCCGCTTGACAATACAAAAAGAATTTATTATATATCACATAAAATACGTAGACTCAGTTAGCTGATCTGACACTCGTCCAAAAAAACGCAATTTTTTGAATTTTCAACAAGTTTACAAGTCTATCGTCAGATATAAATTGTATAAAATCTTATATAATTATTTATTATTTATCTTTATTTTTATTTTAAATAAAATACGTATACTCAGTTATCTTATCTATTTAAGGAGATCCGCTTGACAATACAAAAAGAATTTATTATAGATTTGCAATTTCCAACATTCGAATCATCATTAGACGTTTGGAAAGAGAAAAAATAAAGATAAATCGTAAATTATCCGTGTTTAGGTCGAATTTTACATAAATTATAGAATATATAAGGAATGTGTTGCTCTTGATATGCAAGCAGTGATAGTGTCTACTATTGGGCTGTTTGACACAGCTTTCTCGAGTAGAAATTACTAACACATGACAGGAGTATTTAATAAAAACGAGCTGTTTAAAACAATATAAGTAGTCCATAAAATGTTAAACTAAAGAACACTTCACGTTAGAATTAAGATCAAAGGAAAGTAACCTCTAAAAAATGAAGGCAAATACAAAAAATATTTACCACATTTACACTAGTTTATATCGTGCATCTATCAGAGAAATATATTTATTACTTGATTAAATCTAATGCTAGATAGACTTATTTTAGTAATAGAAAAATATTTATTTTTTAGCAAATAAATTGATCACGTTATAACTTTAATATAAACTTTAGCAGGTCAAAATTGTAAGGATCGTAAATAGATACTGGTTTTCCATACTGTGCCACAGTTTTGATCTCTATGATCAGTTGAAACTTTTATATTTCTAAATAAAATGAGAAAATATCAACTTTATGATACGGAAGAATTTGATGAAAAAAATTCAATAGTGTAAAATGTAATATTTTTTAAAAAACTTGGAAGCCCTAAACCGAAAAGGCAGCAAAACCTTGTCTACATATTATACAAAAAAAATTTAGCTAAAGATTAATATTGTGATTAATCATTATGTTTTCTCCATCCGGATGTCTAATTGATTGTAATGTTTAGAATGGAAAATTTTCAAAAATTTACTTTTTGCATTACAAAGTGGTTCTTGACAATTATACAAAACATCATACCACACAAAATACATTATAATATAATGCTAATATACTGTACAAATAAATACATTAAATTCAATTGTTGTATATATTCAATTCTGTATATTTTATAGCGTTTTAGTTTTAATTCTTAATTTAAAAGTATTGATTTTAGTAATTTTATTAATTTTAATTCTCACAGCCTAAAAGCTAAAAACCTAAGCATAAACTAAACGATAATTTGATCATAAAAATTACTATTGTTTATAAATTTTTTATTATTTAAAACAGTTCTATGAATACAGTGTCCGTGATCAGAGAAAAATTACGTTATCTTTATCACAAAATTAAATATTTATTTCTTGAAGAGCTTTGGGTATTTGCAACATTTTCAATTCATATATACCCGTGTGTTACTGCACCGTATATACAGATAATTCGGGAAAATTTCTTAATAAATAAAGGTTTTCTTAAAAATTATTAGTGAAGAAGTTCAGAACACAAAAACTATCAGGTAAGATCTATAATCATCATCCGTATATTTAATTGTCTTCAACTTATCTTACGGCATCAGGTCCGGTGGAATCTGAGCCCCACAGCCAATCCAACACGCCGATCTTCGACTGAACCACCCGGGTCTTTCACCCATATCCGAAGAGTCCAATCTAGGCGGACTATGCTGGGTAATCGAGAGACGGGAAAAATTCTCAAAGTATTATCAGTCTTTATCAATCTAGGCGGACTATGTAGGGAATGATACTGCATCTATTCAATTGTAAATATCACATTAGTTGAGCGATCTTATATTGTTCTATTTGTTTCCGCTAAGTAGTATTCGGGATGACTGCTTCGATTATTATAACATCAATTTTATGCTCTGAATTTTCGAATACATAAGATGCAGCAATTTCCTTTCATATTCTACTGGCTTTTAAATCTACTCTTTGGCAATTCATTCTTATATTAATCTGATTTACAGTTTCGCCGACTTACTAATTGTTACATGTTTTACATGTGTATAGGTATACAACGGATTTGGACTTACAGCAGTAATCACCTTTTACCTGATAGTCTAGTCCTCTTACCGTGATTATAAACCTTTTAGTTGCTACCATGTCCTCACATCATAGATATATTTGAACCCCACACTTTCGACTCTCTCTGTTGAATCTCGCGTCACTCAACTCACTATTAAGTATACTGCGTACGTTCTTACTTTTACTGTATACAAGTATTATTGGAGCATATTCCCGGTTACTGGTTCATAGCTTGATGATAGTAATATTAATGGTTTTCTTTAATACAATATAATTAAGTCATCATAACAATAAAAAATTTAGACAAGTCAAAAAAGTCAAAATCTGGAGCAATTGCCTTTATTGACATCAATCGTCTTCCTTCTTCTATTTACGGCCTCATGTCCATAGGGATATGAGCCCCCAACCGATACAACACGCCGCTTACCGACTGAACTACCCGGGGTCACTAAGCCCCCCCCCGAAGAATCCAGTCGGCGCGGACTATGCTGGGTAAACGAGAGACCAGAAGCTTAAGAAACCTTAGCCTTTGATCAGGGGGACGTTCTCTCGAAAAGAAGACTAATCCCGAGATAGCCCAGGTGCCCCAAAGGCGTACTTGGGTTTTCCATTTCAATAACAGATGTTGAGCCCGTTTCAGAGCAACCCTAGCTTTCTTCAGGATACGTTTTAGTCTATCCAGGTCAGCTTTCGCCGAACAGTTCACCGTCACGGTGAACCCCAGGTATTTTACTCGACTTGTAAAAGTGGGAAGCGGTTAAGAGCCAAGTAAAGAGGAGAGCGCAGAGAGTGCTGATCTCCTAAGTTTTTGCTTTGTAGCATGGGTGCCATGAAAGACGACAACCTGCGATTTAGCCGAGTTTAAAATAATATTGGATGGTGGAAACTGGTTTTTAATCTTAACACAAAACGGCTGATGTCAGAGACTACGTCTTTACACCTGTGTCCAGTGAACAGGGCTGTGGTGTCATCAGCGTACACCACTAGACGTTGATCGCGTTTAAATATTTTGAAAAGATTTATGGAAGCAGCAAGATATAAGATAGGAGAAAGAGGGGAACCTTGAGGCACACCCGTAAAATGGAAAACTGACGCGCATCAGGGTCGTCTTCATAGTAAAAACGCTTGGTGTACAGCAGGATCTCCACTCTGTTCACAATTCTCACAGGCAACCCGAGGGACCTGAGAGAAGAGATCACAAAGGGAATGGAGATGCGGTCAAATGCAGCAGAAAAGTTAAATAAAAAAAACAGCCCAACTAGACGATGGCTATTACCCGGCAAAACTGGTCCACCTCACCAACTGCTAAATGGACCGAGCGACCTTTGACGAACCCATGAGAACCTGGAGGGATCAAATTACGCCTACTTAAATAGTCGCGAATTTTACGGACAAGCGCTTTTTCGTAAATGAACACGAGGGCATTTTGAATCGAAATGGGTCGCAGATCTTCAGGGCATTAGCAGGATTTCTTCTTAGGAATAAAAACACGTTTACTAATATTGATGCATTCTACATCGGATTCGGAGGCTAGAAGCATTGTGACAACCACCTCCGTTCTCTGTCCGTCTGTCAAAAGCTGACAGACCCGAGAAGAAAGTGGAGCGACGGATTTAGAGGTGCCCTTGGAGTGGACCCCAGGAGTTCAGGATATCCGTAACAGATAGATCCCTACTCCTGAAGTTACACCAAGGCAGGATTGGTTGAGGTGATTGAGTGGCTCCATAGTTGTGTAGGGCTAGTGACTCCTCCAAAACTTTGTCAAGGCCTATCTTACCTATCCAACCCAATGCCCTATCCTTCCAACACACAAACTTCTCCTTCCTGAATATCTTCCAGAAGGAAGACTGAGACGGGTTAAGACGAGCAATATTCGTCTTATCCATACTCAGCTGGAACCTATATCTAGTACTCCAGTATTCATTCGAGAGTGTTTGTCTGGCGGAAGCAAAGAGATTAGGAAGGTTCAGCAATTTAGCTAGGACATTGAGTTTTGTCGGAGTGGGATTGTATAAGCGACCTTTATAGGTAGTCGATAAAATCGCGGTAGCTTGCGAAAAGAAGTAGGCATTGAATACGGTTAAACTCTCATTTCTTATTCTGGGGAAGAGCTGGATAGCCGCCTGAAAGAAGGCCACTCTGATCGGATCAAAGTAAAACCTCCTCAGCAACGTATCATCTTCTATCCTCCAACGAATGAGGTCATGAGAGGTAGTTAACTGTTGACGCGACTGCTCGGTGCACAGGCGTTTAAGCAACCACCTCGAGTGAATCAGTAAAATGTCGCGGATTGAATTTGATGATGTGCACTGAAAGGTAAGGGCTGGTGGTTTGTGAATAAAGTAATCGCTCCTGGCTCTGCGAAGTGACGCGTTGATCCAACGACCAGTTCTGTCGTTGAAGTCCTAGTATCATGTCATAGCCGCTGTCGATAATACAATCCAGGATGTCACGATTCTTGTGGATCTCCCCTGGACGAATGTAAACATTGGCTAGACTGAGGCGTTTACCGTTCTTACTAAATGAAACTACCAGACAAGACAGGGCTGGACATGTGTAGTTAGCAAGAGGGAAGACCTTATGGATAACTTAACTAAGGTCAAGTCCTTGAGATGAAGCGTCTCCTTAAGGACTATAACATCTGCGTCTCTACCAGATAGAAGTCTAAGTGTAAAATCACCTCCCGAATTCCACTGAAAGATATTCAGTGAAAAAGGCTCACGAGCACTCTGCATTGTGATGGACTAGTTGCAATTAGGGATTGTTAACCTAGACCGAGCTAGGAGCGGGAAGGTTTCTCTTCCCACCACCAGCTTCATCCAGAGGAGGCACTTGCCACGGGGCAGCATCTTCATTTCCCCTACGCTACTTCTGTTGGTTAAGCTTACCGATTTTTAACGGGGGGGGGACGGCTGAGCCGAACCCCCCTTCCTTTTTGACTTTTTCGCTGGAGCAGGCACGGAAGCCGGGCTAATAAACATATTGGCCACGGTATTTATTATTAACTGCTCAATTTGCTTCATGAAGGTCTCGGATTTGAGATCTGAGTATAGTTTAGAAACTGGGGCACTGGATGCCACCTTAGAAAAGGACTCTTTTTGGAGCATCGGCCCTTGAAACCTACTAAGGTAAGATTTAAATTGGGGGAATTTTCTTGCCAATGCCGATGCGACTCTCCGTAGTTGAGGCATTTTGCGGGGTTCAGACAAGGTGAGTCAGTGGAGCATTCAAGTTGCCCAATTTGCCGCAGCAAGCCGCTGCACTGCAGCTGGAGGGCCTGTGCCCCCATTTACGGCACCGGCTGCAGTGCGGGTATGTAAACTCTTCCGTTGAAACAATCGAAAATCTCAGGTTAAATCCCAAGAATTGGTTAAAATGTGATTTAGTCAATACTTCAGCTTGCCTCACAGGAACAAGCACTTTCTTCTCGGGTATGTCAGCTTTTGACAGCCGGATAGAGAACGGAGGTGGCCGTCACAACGCTTCTAGCCTCTCAACCCGATGTAGAATGCATCAATATTAGTAAACGTGTTTTTATTACTAAGAAGAAATCCTGCTCATGCCCTAAAGATCAGCGACCCATTTCGATTCAAAACGCCTTCGTGCCCATTTACGAAAAAGCGAATGCCCGTAAAATCCGCGACCATTTAAGTAGGCGTAATTTGGCCCTTCCTGGTTTTCATGGGTTCGACTTTTCTGCTGCATTTGACCGCATCGCCATTCTTTTTGTGATCTCTTCTCTTAGGTCCCTCGGGTTGCTAGCGAGAATTGTGAACAGAGTGGAGATTCTGCTTTATACCATGCGATTTTACTACGAAGACGACCCTGATGAGCGTCAGTTCTACCCTATCACGGGTGTGCCTCAAGGATCCCCGCTTTCTCCTATCTTAAATCTTGCTGCCTCCGTTAACCTATTCAAAATATTTAAACGAGAACAACTTCTAGTGGTGTACGCTGATGACACCACAGCCCTGTTCACTGGACACAGGTTAAAGACGTGGTCTCTGACATCAGCACTCTCGGCGCTCTCTTCCATATTTGCCTCTGAACCACTTCCTACTTCACAAGTCGAGTAATATACCTGGGGTTCACCGTTTCGGTGAACTGGTCGGCGAAAGCTGACCTGGATAGACTAAAACGTATCCTGAAGATAGCTAGGTGGGCTCTGAAACGGTCCCAGCATCTGTCGTTGAAGGGGAAAATCCAGGTGCGCCTTTGGGGCACCTAAGCTATCTCGGGATCAGTCTTCTTCTCAAGAGGACGTCCCCCAGAGCAAAGGCTAAGGTTTCTTAAGCTCCTCGTCTCTCGTTTACCCAGCATAGTCCGCGCCGATTGGATTCTTCGGGGGGGGGTGAAAGACCCCGGGTGGTTCAGTCGGAAGGCGGCGTGTTGGATCGGTTGGGGGCTCAGATCCCCATGGATTTGAGGCCATAAAAAGCTGGAAGAAGAGGGAAAGATTATGATAAACCGAAGAAGTTTTTTTGGTTGACTGTTCGAAGTTTTTGTTTGACTATTGACTGTAAATACTCTTCCTTTTGTGTTGTTATGTAACAAAATCATTTATTTATTTATTTATACTCAGCTATAAAAATTGGCCGATTATCGTGCTCATTGCTTTTATTTTTCACTTCTAAGATATACCGGCGCATTTTCCCACTTCCCAGAGTTGCCTATCTATCTGCAAGTAGCTATATCCACGACTATAAATTTCTTTTTGTAGATTGCTAAACGCAATCTCAAACTGCTTTTGTGTCGAACGAATTTCTTAGTTCTTATTGCCTCATTGCAAATATGCATTTTCTTTAGTTTGGTAAAATGAGCTGACCCCTCATAAATAAATGTTATTAACCAACTGAATTTTTGTACGTACACGTATGTCATTCATTATAACTGTTTTTGTAGAAGTAAAAATCTAAAAAATCACATGGCTTGATATGTGCGTTATTAAATCATAATTCCGGGTATTTAAGAAAATCTAGTTTTATTTATTAATTTATTCCGAGTATTCGTTGAATTGACCGATAAACCTTTGTAAGGTATTAAATTTATAGCTCCACATAACAAAAATATCATATACATAGGTCACCATATGCTAAATTTCAACTTTGTGTTGCGATAAATGATTCCTTAATAAACGCAACGTATAGACCAACGTATGTCGGTCCAACACAACTGTCCATCGCTGTACCAAACTCTTACTTATATGGTATTGAACTCAAAGGTATTCGACTGTTCTACGATACACATCAATTCACACATTATATTAATATGATTTTCCTTCTCTGCACTAATGGTAGGATGATATTTTATTGCATGAACGCTATTGCTTAATTCTATCGATGTATAGAGCGATTCGATATCAATTGTGCAAATGATTGATCCAGCTTTAAGGATGTTCTTGCAACCTTTGAATTGTCTTACACAATCATCCGTACTAACAATTACAGATGAAGATTTTTTCATTGATGGGTAAAGTTGATCGTAGAAATATCTCGACAGTTTATGTTATCGTGTCCAATTTCTAATTATCGGTCAATCAGGACATGGTTATATGACTACTTTTGCATTTGGCAATAAATACGTAAAACATAGATTCGAATTCGATACCACTAGTCGTTTAATTTATGATAAGATTATAAATTAAAAGTAATAATTCATAATTGCTTAGGTTAATATAATAAATTAATTTATTATAATTAATAAATTAATAATAAATTAATTTATTTAATTATGATTAAATTAAACTTTGACACTGTTTAAATATATATTATTATATATTCTAGATATAAACCCATTTTGACTTTTGAGTAAACCTTGCATTTGATTCTATTTACATCAATTTACTCGAAATTTTCTTTATCAGTGGAGCAAATTAAATCAGCTAGCTGAGCCTACGTATTAAATATAATTATAAAATAAACAAAACATAATAATGCTAAATCAAAATTTAATAATTAAATAATAAAATTAATAATTGTTTTTAGATTTTCTATAATTTAAATCAAGTTAAAAAAATGAAATTTAAAATAAACGTCATTTTTATGAATTGACTAATAAATAACAGACGTTGTATTAGAATAAGAATTAGAGGTCATCAGGAGGAACTGCTATGCTATCAGGTTTCGGCCCCTAACTCATCTACCCAACATAGCAGCGGGGCCAAATACATGCTAATGATGTATTTCCTCTGATAAAACTATCTAGTATCTTATTCTACTACAAAGTATATTATTTATTATCCATCCATAAAAATTTCCCACTTAAGAGTTTAAATTTATTCTTTATATTATTGTGCTGATTTATATGTATTAAAATTTTCTGTTTAATGTTATTTTTATAGTAACCTAGTTTTAAATATGTATCTATTAAATTATATATATTGTAATTTTTTTATTTTATCAAATATATAATCTTTCAAAATTTTATCCTTAGATTTATTTATGCTTTTGCTTTTAATCATCTCTTCAAAGTAATCGTCATTATTATTTAATCTATATGTATACCCTTTTGATAGTATTTTCCTTAATTCATTGTTTTCAATTAATTCTAGATTATGAGTGCATATATGTTCATTTATTTTATCAAAATTAAGATTTTTGCAATGACATTATGTATCTATAAAGTTTCTAATATCATCGTTATATATTGATTTCAATTATTTATTATAATTACAAATTTTTAGTACTAGTGACGGTAACAGTTTTTATTATTCTGTTGATTTATATATTTTACTATTTTCTGCTTGATGATATTTTTAAAGTAACCTAGTTTAAAATATGTATCTATCAAATTATTTAAATGATTTTGAAGAAAGCCAATATCATTACATATTGTTGCAATTCTTAAAATTTCATTATTTAATGTATTATATTTTATATTATATGGTATGCATGAATGCTCATGCAAAAATATGTTTCTTGTAAATTTAAATATGTCATCTTTACGATATAAATTAATAGTAGTTTTAGTTAATGTTAATTTAATGTTCATATCTAGATATACACCTTCTTTATCATTAATATTGGTTTTGTTAAGAATAAGGCTTTCTGGATAAATGTGCTCACTAATTGAATAAAAATTATTAGAATTAAATACACATATATCATCAATGTATCGAAACATATATTTCATATATTTATATTGTTTAGATTTAGTTTTTACACAGTTATGAACAAATTCATATTCTATAAAGCTTAAAAACAAGTCAGCTATAATTGGGCTACTATTACCACCCATTGGAACACCTTTTACTTGTCTAAATATAGATGTCCCTACTTTTAAATAATTTTGATTTATCAAAATATTTAAGGATTCTATTAATTCAATTTTATCCATATATTTATATTTATTTGATGGTTTAATTTTTGTTAGATAGGCGTTATAATTATTATAACATATATATGTATATCTTTTTCCAAATATAAGATTAATTAATTTTACTAACGCTTCTTTAATATCTACTAAATCTAGATTTGTATAAAGAGTACTAAAATCGTATGTATTTATATTTTGAAAATTTATTCCTTTTGTCTGTTCTAAAAATTCTTTTGTAGAATTAATACTGAAATAGTGTTTTATACCAGTATTAATTTCGATTACCTTGCAATATTTTTTAAAGTGTGCTTTAATTACTTTAAGTATTTTATTCATATAAACAGAAAGTGGTTTTAATGTACATTTAAACGCACTACATATGAACCTAGGTTTTATTGGATTTTTATGTAATTTTAAATTCCAATATAATATAGGTATAGTTTTATTATCTAATTCAACCTTTATACCCTTTTTATCCATTATAGAACAGTGACTTGTAATAATTGTTTCTAAACTCAAAACTCACTACGTTCATATGTTGGATTTACATTTAAATCATTAGAATTAACCTCTTTCACTAGTATATCATAATAAAGCTTTTTGCATATGAAGACAAAGTTATTACTAGCTTTATCAATAGTTGTTATTATATAGTTATCCTTTAATTTAGTAAGTTCTTTACACATATCTTTATTAATTTTATCTTTCATTTTTATAATTGTTTGTTATTTTCAATTTATTTTTAATTTTATCAAATATATAATCTTTCCAAATGTTTATCTTAGATATATTCGAGCTTTCACTATTAATCAGCTTACTAAAGTAATCATTTAAGTTATTATATAACGAATTGTAAATTTTGTTTTTGTCGTTGTTATTATTTAATCTATATTTATACCCTTTTGATAGCAGCTTTCTTAATTCCCAATTTCCAATTAATTCTAGATTATGGGTACATATATATTCATTTATTTTATCAAAACTAAGACTTTTACAATTGCATTCTGTTTCCATTATGTTTCTAATATTATCGTTACATATTGATTTTAATTCTTTATTATAATTACAAATTTTTCGTCCTAATGGTGGTAGGAGTTTATACCTTATTTTAGGAATATATTTACTTAAATCTGACCCTATTATTTCTTTACTTTTAGAATTATTTAAAAGTCCGGCTATATTTATGTTATCTATACATTTATTAATGAAGTTTATGGTTAATGTATATTTTCTATTGTTATTATTTACATTTATTGTATGATTATAGTATTTTGTATTACAATAACTGTCTATTATACAACTTAGCCTATCATAGTCGTTAATTAATTTTTGATTTATTGAACATATGATATTTTTAGAAAAACTTCTTATATTTACATAAAGATCTTTTAGCTTATTATCACTTAAAAGTTGTTTTAATATTTATAATCGTTCATTTATATACATATCTTTTTTAATATTTTTAACTCTATTTTTCCTATTCCTTTTATCACCATGACTTCTTGGTTTGCGTTTAACCGGATTATTATAATATAGTTGTTTATTATGTATTATACTACTTCTGCCAATTCTTTGTACCACGTCATTCAATCCTAATGGGTACATGGAATTAAGCGTTTTAATTCAAAAATCTTCTTTTTCTAATAGTTTTTGATTTAATATTGAAATGTTTTCTTCGATAATATGTTCTAAAATAAATAATTTACAGTTTTTAATATCATGTCCAATTAATCTCATATGTTTATGAAATATAGTTTGACTATTATGCTGTATATTATATATGTGTTGCCTAAACCTAGTTTTTAACATTTGATATGTTTTTCCTATATATTGCAATCCACATGTACATTGTATAAGATACACTACACCTGCGGTATTGCAGTTACAATTATTATTAATATTTAATGAAAAACATTTGTTTATCGTATTACTTACGATACAATTATTATTATTTATAACATCACAAACTATACAATTTTTCCCTTACATTTAAAAGATCTAAAATTGAAATCATTAGTACTTACGTATTTTTCCAATATGGTTGAGTACATGTAACTTTTAAGTCATAAAAAAATAAAAGTCATAAAAAATACTTTGTTTGGACAAGCTGAGTTGTGATCCGCATTCAATCCACACGGAAAAAGAATATAAATACTCGAAAAAAGACATTCGAAATATTTCTGTTCTCATTTGGAGAGAATTGCTCTGACAAACTTAGTGTCTCCGTTCTATATAATCGCCTTTGAATATGATTATATTTTTGTCCAAGCTGACTTCACTTCTACGATGGATACTCTAGAATGTTTATACTCAAGAAAGGGAGTATATTATATTCGACGTGTTTCGTTTGATATACGAAAACAAGAGGGTACGGAATCGATTGACGATTTCGTACAATAATTACACTGCCTTAATCGGGCTTGTGATTTTAAAGACGTTAAAGCCAACGAATACAGATGCGATCTCTAAGAGACTCCTTTATTAGTGGAATACATTTAACTGTAATCAACCAACGACTTCTCGAAAAACAATCGCTAATATCGCAAAAGGCAATTGATATTGTAAAGTCTCTGGAATCGGATCTGCATTCTCGTTCAATGGCAACGTATCACCTCTGTGCAGGCGCCCCATTTTCTATTCGCGAAACAACAATTTATGTTAAAATAAAAGGCAGAAGACTGGCAGCTATTATCGATTCGGCAAGTTCAAACAGCTTTATCAACGCCGAGATCGCTTCTGAACTTTAATTGAAAATCCACAAAATATCTGACCAAATTTCATTTGCAACACACAACAGAGTTTAAATTAAAAAACAATACGTTGTGAACCTCAAACTTTACTGCTGGGGATACAAAAACATCCAGCTTGGAGTAATAAAATAGATATGCGCTGATTTGATATTTGTCTTGAATTTTCAAGACAAATATTTTCAAGAAATAAGATTTCACAAATAATTATTAGCTGGATCAAAGAAAAGAAGAAATTATTTTTGATATTTCGCTAACTTCTGTTGGCATCTTCAAAAAATTACCTTCAGTAATTTTCTGAAGATGCTAACAGAAGTTTGCGAAATATCAAAAATAATTTCTTATTTTATTTGATCCAGCTCCAATAATTATTTATCAATAATGGATAAGTATCAACTATTTAAAAACTACATTCACAACTAAATATAAACTATGACGGCAAACAAGATTCGCTCACAATTGGACCTCATGTATGCAATATTTTGTAATCCGATATGCTGCAATCCAGTATATTTTTCTCTATACAACCTTATATTAAACGAATTGCAATAAAATCTAGGGATTTTTCGGTTGATGATACAAGCTTTATTTGTACTGGAATTTCGAAACTTCTCGAGCAAGGAATAATTAGAGTGCTGGAGAGCACAAGTTGTTATTGCTCACGACAACATCAATAGACATAAGAAAGATTATGCATCGACTATTCTTCAACGATTAACCGTTTCACTTATCCTGGCGAGTATCCCCTACCGAACTTGTTATAGCAAGTTAGCGAAGTATAAAATGTTCTCTACGTTTGACTTGAAAAGCGCATATTATCAAATATCGCTCGATCATCTGTTAAACATTATACAGGATTTGAAGCTATGGGTAAATTGCATCAGTTTACTCGGATACCCTTCGGTGCCACAAATAACGATTCAAGTTAAATGTCTCCAAGAAGTTCACAATGATTTGTGTCATCGTGGAGTAACAAGACTCATCCAAATCGATCTATCTAAAATCTTCCCATTCTCCACACAAGAAATTCTCGACGTATTTACCAACTGCAGAAATTGCTAAGAACTCAAGCCAAAATTCCACCAAATTAATACAACTCAACTCATAAAATTGACTAAACCTATGGAACGAATTAGTGTTGATTTTAAAAGTTTATTAACAAAAACTCTAAGAACAAATATCTATTTACAGCTATATTCCTTCACGATCCCTTGTACCGATGTTTCCTCACATAGTGTAATCCGATCACTTACCTCAATATTCTCTTTACGTGGAATGCCTGCATTCATTCACATTAATCGTGGATCAGCTTTTCTTATCTGATGGCGTCCAACAATTCCGGAACCAACACGGTGTATCAACGAGCAAAACAACGCCTTACCATCCAATAAAAAACGCACATGTCGAAAGACCTAATGAGACAATAGGGAAGACAAAATGCGGGGCATATAAATCTCGAAATATGAATTTGTCAGACTGGGAAATTGTTTTGCCGCACGCTTTACATTTGATTATGTCCTTGCTATTAACCACAACAAATTCAACTACACACAAACAGTTATTTACTTTTACAATAACCGTCTAGCTAAATTCGATCCGATTGTGGAATAAGTGCAACTTATAGAATCAAATCCACTTGTACGGCATGAAAATGACTGTGAAACCACTGTATATATCAGGTATCTAGCGATATGTCCGAATCAAAGCAATAATGCCCAAAGGGACCAATATCGAAGTGAAATAGAATTTGAGCATGTCATATCTGACAACGATAAGACAACATCGGTTAAAGATTCTGAAGATGAAGACAACGTAATTGTAAAGAATGGTAGAAACTATTCAGACAACAGTGATAATATCTAAAAAAGCAACACACGAGGTACGATGACTTTGTGCTTGACAACCTTGATCACACCATAAAGGAGGATCGAATGTGATAAGATTATACTTTGACACTATTTAAATATGTTGTTTATATATTCTAGATGTAAACTCATTTTGATTTTTGAGTAAAGCCTTGCATTTGATTATATTTGCATAATAATTGTCTTGGAACATTTGAACGTATTCTTAAGGGATGATCTTACCATATCGACTGAAAGTTACTGTGGATAATCCTTCACAGACCAAATTACAGTTATGTTGCTTTTATCCGCTGGTAAGATAATTACATTATCATTATGATGTATCTGATCTAATGCGTGTATTTTTGCTCACATTGATTTCTGATAATTAATTCTATGAATAATCCTTCACAGACCAAATTACTGCTTTGTTGCCTTTATCCCCCGGTAAGATAATTATATTATCATTATGATGTAACTGGCCTAATGCGTGTATTTTTTAGTTTTGCTCACTTTGATTTATGATAATTCATTCTAGCGAAGTTTAAGAACAAAATGAAGGAGCAAAATGAAGGCTTCTGTTTTGAATAGAAAAAATTCCGAATGCATCTAATTTTATGCGGCACTGATCAGCTGCATTAGAAAGGAAAATGAGTGTGCATCCCCGGTTTGTCTAACCAAACACCAACCGAGTTCCTGTAGAAAGTCAAGAAAATCGGTACCAATTTAATTTATTGTGATATGTGTGGGTAAAGGAGCTGTCTCCATCTGTATTTGACGAGCTGGTTAATTTAAAATATGTATAAGTATAAATCAATACCACATATAAATGCTGTGAATATTCTTAATATAAAAGAATAGAAAGGATATCCCTCGTTAAAGGATACTGTCAACTGATTTATGCATTTTGAAGAGCACTTGACTTATATTAAGGATATACAAAATTTACTCAATTTTTATACAAAATTAAGTCTTCCTTATGTTGATAAAATGTCACGTATATTTTTATAAATGAATTTATCATAATAATATTTTTTGATAAATTAAGCTATATATAATTATACCATATATTTAAGTTGTAGTTATTTGATATTTTTGACGTTCTCATTAAGAAATTTCAAAAATAGTTTTTGTTGATATTAAAAACTATTTATTTATGGTTTAATGCAAAGCATTTATCTTAACAAATGCATTTGTAATAAAAAATAATTTTATCTGAAAGAATGAAATTATTAAATATTAATAATAAATTAATTATTTGCTCAATTAATCACACTCGTAACGAAAAATAAAGTGTTTGAAAAAAATTTTAAATATTACGAATAATCGGAATTTTTAAACTTTATTAAGTATTAATAAATAATAGTAGTATTAATAAATAATAGGTTAGTATTAGTAAACTTGTCTTCTGAAATATTGTAGCTTAAGGTATGTTAGGGTTTGGACTTCAATATCACAATTCTTTTGCATTGCAATGTCGTGAGGTGGTCGTCTAGAGGTCTTTATCTGCAGCTCACAGTAAACGATTTGCTAGATTTCCGTTCATTTTTAAATGCAAATTCATTTTTTTAAATCAATTTTTGAAATCGATGTTCTATTTTTCAATTTTTTTTAAATTAATGGTCTAAATTTAGTTACGCGCTATTTATCGTGCATATTTTAATTTTAAGCGTGTTACCCAACATAACTATCAGTTTTCAAAAACTCAATGTTGTTATTCAAAAACGTTTCGTTGATTCGATGATGTGCCCATATCCCGTATTCTGGTCCATTAATTGCTGGTTATATCAAGTTAGAATTTGAAATTAAAATTTAAAGTAACAGTCAATTTTTATGAATTTTTTAATAACAGACGATGTATCAGAATAAAGATTAGAGGTCATCTAGAGGAACTTTTATGCTACCGGATTCCGGTCCCTATTCCTCGACCTAACATAGCAGAGGGGTCAAATACATGTTAATGACGTATTTCCTCTAATGAAATTCGAATATCTAGTGTATCGTCATAATTTATATTTAATATAATATATAACCGAGTCTACGTATTTAATTTATATAATATATAAATTATATATCTAACATATAATTTATCTGTGAAACGTAATAATGCTTGACTGCTCTATGCTTCAATCCTAAACACGTGTCTGCAAACTATTGTACGAATATCGTCACGAACCAGTTGCAACACGATCTACCAACTAACATCATCCTGCGCCGACATTAGTACTTAGTGGATCATAAAGGCACAGGCACTGATCGTACACTAGTTTGCAGACACATGCTTAGGATTAAAGAAGAGAGCAGTAAAACATACTTACGTTTCACAGATTAATGACCTGCTCTGGAAATCTATTTTTAAAATTGTTAAAAAAATGTTTATTTTAACGTGGCAAATACGTGCCGGCGCACGCTTACATGACCACAACAACAAAAAATCTAAATCATGTGTCGAGAAGGTAGGTACGGAGGCGGAATTTAAATGTAATAAAGGAGAGAGCGCAGCGGACATCGAGTGGGAGTTGATTCCAGGCGAATGAGGCCGCGACGAGGAAGGATCGGATACCGTAGCAATTAGAGTAATTGGGAATGTGTAGCAAGATGGAATGACGAGAATGTAGTGATATAGATGTGGGACGAGTGTCGTCTAAGAAAGGGAGGTTGATGAACGATGAGGAGCCGACAGCGATGAGACGAAAATTTACGAGAAGCGGATATGTATGCGGATGTAAATGGTGGGCCAGAAGATTTGAGCAAGATATGAGGATGTGTGGTCGAAGCAACGTACGAGTACTCGAACTGCGGAGTTGATTATGCGTTGTAGGGGCAGGATGATGGATTTTGGAGAATTTGCGAATAGGCTGAGGCAGTAATCGATTTTAGGGAAAGAAGCGATCAAAAAAGATACATACAGGAACGGAAGTCGATAGGGGGCGGATACGGCGGATGTCACGGAGAATTAAGTTAGACAAGCGGACCTTGTCGCGGACGAAGGGTTTAAGGGAAAGGTAATCATCGAAATGGAATCCTAAGAAAGTAAGATTGTGGACTATGGGGATGATTAATTAGGCAAAAGATACAGGGGGAGGAGATATGTTATACCAGAAAGGAGTCTATAAATTCGCATGAAAGTATCGTGCAATTTTTCAACAATTAGTTGGATTCTAAATAGACCAAGTATTATACCATGTTGAAACATTAGTGTTCAATGCCTACGCCCTGAATATCCATTGAGTACTAATGTCGGTGCAGGATGATGCTAGTAGTTAGGTCGTATTGAAATTGGTTCGTGACGATATTCGTACACTATTTTGCGAACGTATGTAGAGAAGAAACTTAAAATATTCATTTTAAAGATAGCTCTAATACATAAGATCATTCTCAGACGGAAGTGTTTCGATAATCGACCATTGATAATGATAATAGATGTTTTGCATTCCTGATGATGCTATCAGCAGCTAGCGAAATATGAAAATAAATTAGTATCTATTAATTCCGCTCCAATATATTTTAAATTAAAAAGATTGATAAGATCAAGTATGTTTAATTTTCGTTTTTTAATAATCTAGTATTAATAATCTAATTTTACTGTTGGGAAAACACATTATCCCAGCAGTTCCTACGGATTACTTTCAATCTTTCTATTGTATAATATTCATTACAATACATATGTTTAATTTTCGTTTTTTAAATTATTAATATTAGTAATTACTAATATTAGTAATTATTAATCTATTATTAGATTACTATTAATCAGTTCATCAAAATTGAATTTTCGTTTTTTAATAATCTAGTATTAATAATCTAATTTTACTAATTTATATAATTTATAATTTACTATTAATAATCTAATTTTATCGAAACCAGATAACCCAGCAGTCCCTACTGATGACCTCCAAGCTATATTATAATGCATTGGTTATTTGTTATCTGTTATCCGAGCAGTTCCTATTCAATTTCATAAAAATTGAATTTTCGCATTCTAAAATCTAGCATTAATAATCTAATCTTACTTCTAATGCAATAATTGCCTAAACTCATAGCGCGTAAGTTTCTCCTGATGAGTGACCCCCATGCTATATTCTAATGTTTGGTTAACTATTTTCTATTCATCAGTTCATTAAAACTATTTTCGCAGTTTAATAATCTAATATTAATAATCTAATCTTATAACGCAAAAATGACCAAAATCTAATAACATAACAGTTCCTTCTGATGACATTCAATATCTATTTTAATGAATTGTTAACTATTTTCCATTCATCAGTTCATAAAAATTGCATTTTTGCATTTTAAATAATATAAAATATTTTTATATTATTTATGTTGTACATATGCTATTTTTATATATACGACAATAGTTGTTTAAAACTTAAATTGCTGTATCTAATTTTACAAATTTTATTTTATTTTTGAAAAACGTATTCAGACGTTTTGTTTTTAATGATGACAGCAGAACTAGCTAAATGTAAAAATATGTGTTCATTGATTTTGCTCCAAAATTTCAAATTAACAAAATAAATTTATTTTGAGTGGCAAATGCGTACCAACGGCGCGTTTACAAGCCCACTGAGAATA
Source organism: Pomphorhynchus laevis (assembly GCA_012934845.2). Classification (NCBI taxonomy): domain Eukaryota; kingdom Metazoa; phylum Acanthocephala; class Palaeacanthocephala; order Echinorhynchida; family Pomphorhynchidae; genus Pomphorhynchus; species Pomphorhynchus laevis. The sequence continues at coordinate 105,001 of WNNJ02003692.1, forward strand.
AAGAAAATGGTTCAAACTGATAAAAATAATCCCGCAGACAAATTCTGAATCGTATGAAAATGGAAGTCGAGCGGATGTACGAAGGTAGCGAATTTCAAGCAAGATGAGTAGCAAGAGGTAAGGAACAGAGACGGTAATTTGTCGAATAATTTAAAGTGCAGAAGAAAAGAGAATGATATGGAAGATGTATGAATGGGAATTGCTATTTAATACCAGATGGGTCAGGAGAATCCAACTAAACTGTACACGATGGCTAATTGTGGGAAACCAGGAAATATTGAAATAATGTAGAAAATAAATTTGAAATTAAAAAATGTATTGTTTAACGATGTGTTAAGAGCCATTTAAGATTGACACTTTATCGAAATTATAATAGTTCATTGCAATGTTTACAAGACCTTTGAAAATTCATAAGCCTATCGTTTTAGACAATTTTCCCTGATTCTTGCAGCTTAAACTACTACTTTGGACTTTGAATGATGTCAATCATCCCTCTTGATTTAAATGGCTTAAATCTGGTACTTTACTTAATTGGATTTTTTATATAATAATCTTGTATCGTATGTACATTTAAGTGGCAAATGCGTGCTAGCGCACGCTTACACGACCACGAAGAAAAAATCACAAATAAAAATCTAAATCGTATGTCGAGAAGGTGGGAACGGAGGAAGTATTTGAATGTGATACAAAAGTGAGCGTGGTAGACGTCGGGAGCTGATTTCAGGCGTGGGGCGTCAACGAGGGAGGATCGGAGAGGTAGTTGTTGGAGTAATTGTAAACGTGGAGTAAGATGGAATGACGAGAACACAGCTATAGAGAGAGGTGGGGTGAGTATCGTCTAAGAAAGGGACGTTGATGAATGATTGCCTAAACTCATAACGCGTAAGTTTCTCCTGATGAGTGACCCCCATGCTATATTCTAATGCTTGGTGCCAATAGCGATGAGACGAAAAGTGACAAGAAGGCGGAGTTTGATGCAGATGTGGATGGTGGTCCATGAGAGTTGGGCAATATATGAGGATGTGTGATCAAAGCGACGGAGACGTAGGAGCATTCGAACGGCGGAGTTTGTGTTGTAGGGTAGGATGATAGATTTTGAAGAATTGGCGAAAAGGCTAAGGCATTAATCGATTTTAGGGAAGAGAAGCGATGAAAGAAGAGACATACAAGACTGGAATTCAATAAAAGGGCGAATACGTCAGATGTGAAGGAGAATTAAGTTAGACGAGCGGACCTTGTCGCTGACGAAGGGTTTAAGGAAAATGTGATCATCGAAATGGAACCGTAAGAAAGTGAGATTTTGAACTATGCGGATGATTGATGATGCAAAAGATACAGGAGAAGAGATATATTATGTTGACGGGATAGGATTCATCTTCATCTCGATGTGTCATTTTAGCGATGTGTTATAAGCCATTTAAGATTGACACTTTGTCGAAATTATAATAGTTTATTGCAATGTTTACAAGACCTTTGAAAATTCATAAGCCTATCGTTGTAGACAATTTTCCCTGATTCTTGCAGCTTAAACTACTACTTTGGACTTTATATGATGTAAATCATCCCTCTTGATTTACATTATTTGTAACTCAATACACACATTACGTTTTGTGGTTCGAAAAATATGTAATATTTCTCTTTTTTCACCTTTTCGCTTAAATCTTGTACTTTATTTAATAGGATTTTTTACATAATAATCTTGTATCGTATATACATTTTTTCGATCTTCTCATACTATTTAAATTCTGTCATTGTGATCAATCGATGAAATTTTAGTTGCAGAAATATTACATTTTTATTTTGATTTGTAAGAATTTATTTTTTAAGACTAATTTTCATCAATCAGAAACTACGATTTCTTAGCTTAAGTAGTCATAAATCACCCAACTCATACAGTGACAATATGGGGATCGGTCTACCTCCGAAATGTCTACTAATGCATTTCGTATTTCGCGGATCGAATATGTACACCTGTCTAGTTCTGACAAGATCGAAAGTGCACAACAGGTTCTTATTGTCTCGTAAGTCGATCTCAATATTAGCATTTAGAGAAAATTTTTTAGCATTTGATGCTGCTGCCATTAGCCCATCAGCATATTTTATTCCATTGTTTCTCATTGAGATAAACAGTTCATTCATATATTTTGGCCGTTGGTGCATGTAGAACGCGTTGTCTTTAACAGTTGTGATTTGGTTTCCATCCAATATTATCTTGCTCAGTTTTGGATTTCCACTGAATGTAAGCGATTTCAAAATTTTCGCTCCATTGAACGAAAGATCAATTATGTTTAGATTGTCAATATCTAGTACGGGTAGATTTCGAAGTTGATTGTGGGATAGATTCAATACTTGCAAGTGATGGTTATTCCTGGCGAATATAGGTAAAATTGCTTCAAGTAAATTGAAGGAAAGGTCCAATTTCTCTAGCTTCTTTATGTTTACAAAAAATTCTTTGTCAATAATCGATATCGCATTGTGTGATAGATCCAGCTCTCTTAGGCCTGTTGTATAGACATTCCGCAATGTGTGCATATTCGACCAGGTGATATTTAAATATCGGAATGAAATTGCATTCATATTGTAGGTAATAAATAGTTTAAAATTAATATTTTTAATAGGATTGCCTTGAAAATAGAAATGCTTTAATGATTTCATTACAAATGGAAATATCTCAGGTATTGTTTTTATTTTGTTAAAGGAAATGTCCAGAACTTGTAGCAAGTTCATAGCATTGAACACACCTTCATTAATAATGTAAATGATATTGTTTGATAGATTAAGTGTACTGATACAAAGATACTTGAATGTATTGATTTTCAGAACTTTGATCCTGTTGCCACTGTAATCCACAACGTGATAATAAAAGGAAACGTTTAGTCTAACAGGTGATGATAAGGGTTTAGTCATAACTGACTTGGTAGCTTTATGACCTTTCCTCGAATGAACACGTTCAATAAGAAGAACTGAAGTCGGAATGTAGTTCTGTTGACATGTGATGGTTACATTGGCCTTATTGCATGTTGTTTTACCGTATTCGGTATATACGTCGAATGGGAAGGCAACGGCCGAATACTTGCTTTCTCTGCACCTACAACGACCTTGCAAAACGATTCTATTACATGCTGCTTTCGCTGCATAAGTTTGAGTAATGAAATTATCTAGACAGTAAATTAAGATCGATTTTAATAATTGTATTTGGATATACATTATAGGTATTTTCCAATACCTATAATCTGTTTTTCGAAATGCCTTTCTTGTAGCAGAAATATAGAAGACTTTTCTTTTATTCGAAAATTTAAATTCAAAAGCACCCAAAGCGATTATTTGTTAAACGGATAAGTATACAACTGGACAGCCAAGGTTGCTTAGTAACAGATTAAACTTAAAGATTGCTAATCATCTTTATAATTACTAATTATTATATTAGCCACTGTCGTTTATGATAAACGACTGTATTGTTGAAAAGTAAATAATGTACCCTGTGCTATAATAATATATTATGCTAGATAATTATGATTTACCATAGGAAATACCGTACTTGCATGTATTTGGTTCCGCTGTTATGCTGGGTTCAGAAATAAAGTCCAAAACCTAATAACATAGAAGTTCCTCCTGATGATTTCCAATCTTTATTCATATACATGGGGTTCAAAAATTCAATGTTATAAAAAATATATTTATGATTAAGATATCTTTATATTAGAATCTAGGGTACAAAATAAAAAAAAATTTAATTAAAAATAATTATACTAAAATTATAATAATTAATTCCAATTAATTATTAATTATACTTAAATGATTAAAATAATTTTGTTAATTATTTTAAATTTAATTTATTTATTACTTAAAAAAGTTGTTAGTTAAAAATTTCTTAATTAAAAAAGTTTATTAATTAAAAATTAAATAAGGAGAGTGAGACCATTCCGCGTGAATTTCTTGTAAACATGTAAGCCAGACGCGAAAGAATGACGAATGCCGTTTCGTCATCACAATGACTCATCAGTGGCAGATCCCTCCCACTACTGGATGCAGAGGACTGGCAGACGGCAACCAATGAATGAATTAATGTGAATGATGTACTAGAAAATTTTCTAGTAACAACCTAGAGTGCTAAATCAAGCATTCGTCCTCGTCCGGAGAAAGCTTTTACTTGTAATTTTGGAAAGTCCTCGTCACGACGATCGTCAATCTTCAATTCTTGAAAACCTGCTAGTTCAGGTGATAGCTGGTGATTAGTGATAGCTTCTAACATCTGCTTATTTTCTTCTATATCTGTAGATCGCAATGGCTCATCGTTAATACTAAACCCATTTCGCCACAAATGCAAAGTATGAGAAGCTGGGCCTACATTCGCGCTTCATTCTGCCGAGTTTAGCAAGCGTCCATACACACTATTATCATTAGGATCTACTGTCATTTGACCGCTACGTTCAGATACAAAATATTCCGGCTGATCATTGTCATTATCAGGACTAGATGATCGTAAACCGTCAATAGTTCCTATTTTCTTTTTATCAGACATCTACAAGAATTATGAAATAAACAATGTAGTTATGCCAAAAGACCACAACTTTGGTTTACTCTCAAAATAAATTAGACGTTAATTCATTATGCTGGTTCACTGAGACAATTCCAGTGATATCAATTAAATATGTCTGAGAAGACATTTGACTTAATGATCTATATGCTTTGCATTAATCCAGATAGTATACTTTATATCGCAATCTATTTGCATAAAAGTATCTGATATATGACATATTTGATCGTATCACATCAGTACAGAAGTGCAGTGTATTCTAAGATGTCCATTATTGAGTCAAGAACGCGTGCTAATTGCCCAAATTGTTCAATTTTTAAGCAATAACAATGAACGATTTTTCAAATTTATTGCGGATAAACGTCCATCTGGCATTATTTCTAAAGTGATATACCCTTTGAACAAAGCATTGCCCCTCTATTATGTGATGTTTTACTTAGCATTCACCCCGACTATTTACTGTAATGAATAATATTTTTCAATTCAAACACAGCGGTATAGCTATAGTTGATAATACTGAACAAAATAAAAAAAAGAGAACACTTTATTTTGAGTACACAATTTGTATGAAAAATATCTGAAAGCATAAACTAGGTCCGTTTTATTGATGTATAGGGTCCGAAACAATAATATAGAAATTTCCTGATGATCTGTAATCTTTATTGTAAGGCACTGTTTTATATATTAATTGGTTTATGAAAATCTTGGTTATAAAAATCCTATATTAAGATAAAGATATTTCTAAATATCTTTAAAGTCATAAACAAAATTAAAGTTATACAACAAAATACATTGCTAGTGTAAATATATTATATATTGTAATTATATATTATAATATATATCAGTTATATATTATAATTTATATTATGTAATAAATTGTAATATAATTATATTTATATTATATTTATAATTTAAGCGATTATTTGTTAAACGGATAAGTATACAACTGGACAGCCAAGGTTGCTTAGTAACAGATTAAACTTAAAGATTGCTAATCATCTTTATAATTACTAATTATTATATTAGCCACTGTCGTTTATGATAAACGACTGTATTGTTGAAAAGTAAATAATGTACCCTGTGCTATAATAATATATTATGCTAGATAATTATGATTTACCATAGGAAATACCGTACTTGCATGTATTTGGTTCCGCTGTTATGCTGGGTTCAGAAATAAAGTCCAAAACCTAATAACATAAAAGTTCCTCCTGATGATTTCCAATTATTATTCATATACATGGTATACTATTACGCGGTTCAAAAATTCAGAATTATAAGAATTCTTTTTTAAAATAAAGATACTTTTATATTATTAAAATTTAGGGTACAAAAAAATAATTAATATTTGAATAATATGAAAATATTTTGTAAATTTTAAATAATTTAAAAATTTAATAATTTTTAATAAATTAAAGATTTTTTGTAAATTTGATATTTAAATTTTTTTATTTTAATTTAAACAATTTATTCTGAAATAAAATTTTTATTAAATCTTTATCATAAAAACATAACGTTTAGAAGTATATATTTAGATTTATTTTTAATATACATATTTTTATATTACTTTATAAGATAATCTCTTTTATAATTTCTTATCAAATAATTTATTATTTCGAATCCTTAAATGTATAAAAATTATATAAAAAATTTATCAATTTTAAAGTTTATAAATTAAAATAAATTAAAATTTATAGAAAACTTAAGATTAAGATATTTCATTCTTGAATAACACATTTTTATAAAGTTGTATTGGAGCTGGATCAATAAAGGGGAAATTTTATTTGATATTTCGCTAACATCTGTTAGCATCTTCAGAAAATTATATTTTCAGGTAATTTCCTGAAGATGCTACAGAGGTTAGTATAATATCAAATAAAATTTCCCTATTTTCAGATCCAGCGCCAATAATTCATATCAATAATGGATCATTATCAACGAATTACAAAAGCATTTTAAATGATATACACTGTTTCATTATCATGTATTTGGCTCCATTATTGTGCTGAATTGAAGAACACGGTCCGAAACCTAATAACACTTTATGAATATGCTAGCAGAGGTTAGTGAAATATCAAATAATATTCTGTCATTGATCCAGCTACAATAAGTCTTTATCAACAATGGATTATTATCAACCATTTTTAATGATATACACTGTAAGAATTAGATATAACTCTAGATAATCTCATTTGGCTTCACTGCTGTGCTGAATCAAAATCACGATCCGAAACCTAATAACATAGCATTTCCTACTGATAACCTACTTTTTCTGTATATTAAAACATTGTTTATTATATACTAATCGGTTTATATAATTACTTGGTTATAAAAACCATTCATTAAGATAAAGGATTTTAAACTTATAATACACATATAACATATCATACACATATGACATTTATATTTCATTTATATTTTTATTTTATAACTAAAATATTGTAATATATTTTTATTTATAATTTTATATTATAATTTATATTATTTTATAATATTTTAATATATTATAATATATATTATATCTTATATATAATGGAACCGTGAATGTAAAATATCACGAGAAGAAATTGTTTCCATCAGCAGAGGGCCCTGTCAAATTCCATGGTGATCTAATATTTATAATAATCCAGATTTTTAACTCTTTGATTTGTAAAACCATATAATAATGTGATATTTACGAACATTCAATAAATGAGCAACACAAAATGCGGGTTTGGAAAATTAAGAAAAATAAAATCATCAAATTGAATAACTTAATATCACATTTCATCAAGCTATTTATATTTACAATAATAAATTAATGACTTGTGATCAATATCTGAAAGATTTATTACTTGAGATCAGAATTTATTATTTGCCATCAACGCATTAATACTCTGCCATTAATACTCTGATCACAATCTGCCATTGATACTCTCATCATACTCTGCAATTGATACTCTGATCATTGATATTCGGAGATTACTGATTTTATGATCAAGAAACAGATTCCATAATCGAGGAACTAACTACAGATAAACTTATGTTAGCATATTCAGAAAATTACATCCTCGGGTAATTTTCTGAAGATACTAACAGAGGTTAGCGAAATATCAAATAAAATTCTTCAATGTTTTGATCCAGCTTCAATAATTCTTTATCAAAATTGGATCATTATCAACTATTTACAAAAACATTTTTAAATGATATACACTGTTTCATTAACATGTATTTGGCTCTACTTTTGTATTGAATTGAAGAGCACGGTCCGAAACCAAATAACATTTTCTGAAGATGCTAATAGAGGTTAGAGAAATATCAAATAAAATTCTTCAATGTTTTGATCCAGCTTCAATAATTCTTTATCAAAATTGGATCATTATCAACTATTTACAAAAACATTTTTAAATGATATACACTGTTTCATTAACATGTATTTGGCTCTACTTTTGTATTGAATTGAAGAGCACGGTCCGAAACCAAATAACATTTTCTGAAGATGCTAATAGAGGTTAGAGAAATATCAAATAAAATTCTTCAATGTTTTGATCCAGCTTCAATAATTCTTTATCAAAATTGGATCATTATCAACTATTTACAAAAACATTTTTAAATGATATACACTGTTTCATTAACATGTATTTGGCTCTACTTTTGTATTGAATTGAAGAGCACGGTCCGAAACCAAATAACATTTTCTGAAGATGCTAATAGAGGTTAGAGAAATATCAAATAAAATTCTTCAATGTTTTGATCCAGCTTCAATAATTCTTTATCAAAATTGGATCATTATCAACTATTTACAAAAACATTTTTAAATGATATACACTGTTTCATTAACATGTATTTGGCTCTACTTTTGTATTGAATTGAAGAGCACGGTCCGAAACCAAATAACATTTTCTGAAGATGCTAATAGAGGTTAGAGAAATATCAAATAAAATTTTCCTTCTTTCTTTGATTTAGCTTTAATAATTCTTTATCAATAATGGATTATTATCAACAATAGCATCTTCAGAATATTATAATATTATAAAATATTATTTTATAATATTTTATTATCTTATAATTTTTATTATATCTTATAATTACATTACAGTCCATGTAAATATATGGATTAATAAGTGTATAAATATGTTACACTATTACATTATACCGCTCGATGCTTCTTTGTAAAAGGAAAGAAACAATCGAATTTGTACGCTAGTTGAATAAAAGTATACAATCGAATAAAAATGCAATCAAATGAGCGAAAATAATCATTTATATAGAATCAATATAAGTGAATAAAAACTAAGAGATAAATTTAACAAGTAAAGTAATAAACAAGTAATAAAATAAAAAGAGCAAAGCAATCGAAAGGACAAGCAATGGTTTAACGAAAATTCACATCATCGAATGAAAAAGCTAAAATAGCTTTTCCATTGACTGGAAGAAAAATGATTTACAATACAAATCAACATGTAATAAAATTAAAATCAAATAAACGAAAGTATAACTTGTCTTTGTTTTATAAACTATTTTTTTAAACTATTTTTTAATTAAATATTAATAAACAAACGAAAATATAAATAGTCTTTGATCTTTAACTATTTTTAAAACTATTTTTCGTTTCCTAATTAAATATTAATAAATAAACGAAAATATAAATCGTATTTGTTTTTTAAACTATTTTTAAAACTATTTTTTGTTTTTAATTAAATTTTAATAACGAAAATATAAATCGACACATGATTTACAATTTTGTTTGTTGTGGTCATGTAAGCATGCGCTGGCACGCATTTGCCACGTTAAATAAATCGTATTTGTTTTTAAACTATTTTTTAAAACTATTTTTTAAAATTAAATATTAATAAATAAACGAAAATATAAATTGTCTGTTTTCTTTTAAACTATTTTTAAAATAATTTTACTTATATTATAATAAATGTATATTATTTTCATTCTTTTAAAAACAAAGAAAAGTCAAGTCACAATTATTTTTTTCCTCCGATTTTAGATATATAATTTAAACCCACTTATATGGTTCTTTAAAATGTTTAAACCAAGCTCTTACGTAAACTCGTAAACATTTAGTATGACAAAATGCTCTTTAAATATCAAAAGTTATTAATTTCTGTTCATTACAGAAACTTCTAATTACGGGATAAGGATACCATTATCCTTATCTCGTTATCAAAATATTTTATTAGATGACCAAATCACAAATAAAATAAGTTAATAAAATAAGTAAATATATAACCTAAAATGTATTTTTATATATAATGCACAACATCAGTACATCAACACTATACCCATAAAATTCATACATTTCACATGTATCAAAATTTTAAAAACATTTGTTGTTGATGGAATCAATGAAATTATCATACTAACGTATTTGTTTGTATGAATGATAGAGAATATTGAAAATTCGATTTGTAAAATATCACAATGCTACTGGAATAATACAAAAATTATGAAAATCTTTAGGATTTATCAGTATCCACCACCCTTCGGTCCAGTCGGACGAAAATTCGACTTTGGTTGTTTTCTTCCAGGTTTACATCGCTTTGCAATGCGCCTCATTTGATCTAATCTTTGGTTGTGAATTGGAGACTGAAAATGATAAACTATTAATTTATTTTTAATTATAAAAATAACTCACAATATGATTAGTGTGTTCAGTGAGTTTAGATGTTGGACGGTACACATAATCGCAATCGGCAGGATGTGGTACTCGTGCACGCATTTGAGATACTTGTTTAGCAGACAACGTTGAATTATCAGGAACTAAGCTTTAACAGAACAAATATGTAATAAGTTCTACTACGTTGAATTTACTTTCATAAACAACATCAAATTACAGAGCATACCCTTTTGAATGTCGCTTCGAAAACATCTTTGACAGACTCGGATTTCCTTTCACGAGTAATTTCCTCTTTTTTATCATACTTGGCAGCCGTTCGATATCACGTTGTTGCCGTTCTTCTTTTGAAAAATTGTCATCACAGTCGTTCAAGTCAAAAATTGATCGGGACCAGTCATCTAAAAATATAAATAATTAATTTTTAATATAAAAATTAATTTTAAACGTATAAATATTTGAAATTAACCATTAGATACGAGCAGATAAAATTGTATACCAGTGATTTAAATTAATATCATTACAAATATTATATATTATATCATATATTATATGCATTAAGTTGTTATGTATTAAGATATAACAACTAATTTTAATATATTATACTTTATATTTAATATATTAACTTATTATTTATTGTTTAAGCAACACATTAAATTAAGATATAATTAATTTTGAATGTGCAAATAATCAAGCCAAAATCAAATGTCAATGATGATATTGACTTAAATGCAGTCATGATTGCAATAAAGATAGAAAACAAATATATGTGAAAATTACAGCGGTGTCACATGTCACTGGCATGTGACATCGCTAGGTGTTGGCTCATCAGATTAACTGCCGTGTGATAGTCACGGTATGATTTGCTCTGATTGCCAATTTGCCTCGAAGAGGATCGGAATGGGAATAATTTTGTTTACTGACAGTTAACTAACAGTCTTATATCGGCAGTAAAGATAGTCACTTTGTTGCCCGCACCTCTAATCTCAACGAGGCCAGGACAAAAAGCTTACAATGTTACTTTACTGACGTAAATAAAGTGAAATTAGCAATAGAGGTTAGTCGCTTCGGTCTAGAAGCAGTCGGAGCTATCTCTCTTTATTATTCTAGATCTGGTATAAAGCTTCTAGATCAAAAATTCAATGGCAGACGAGTGTAAAGATATTTACAAATCCATGATTATCTTTTGGTGAAGAGAAGCTTAGACCAGTAAACTATATGCTTGTACTCATGCAATTTTATTGTCTTTGGGGGTAGATAAGCAATTTTAATTGCTTTTTAATCAATGAGAAAATGAACTAGCTGTTGTGTGTCCATATCCTCCAAATATTGGCTTAGAATACGCAGCTTTGAAGTATTTACAATAACAATTAACGATTAATTAACGATTACGACACCAAAAAGATAGCCTAGGGAAAACGGACATATTAATCTAAACCCAAGCTGAAATTTTTCACTTTTACTCTCGTAACAACTTGCCCATAACCAACACCGATTCAAACACGAGGAGAACTATTAATGTATTCGACATCAAGATACTATAGGTAAAATATCAATGATTGATTTTTTAATCGTATTCTCTAACCTCCGACGCTATATTTTAAACACTCATGTGAAGATAAGGGATGATTTGTTATCTAATCATTACTTGTTGCGAGTAGAATTCGTTGACAGAAGTGGTTGCCTGTCAGACTGGGTAAGTCCACATTTCGTTCGAGGGCACGTTGGGAACCGCTGGTGCATTCACCTAAACGATTCTCTACAAAGTAAATTCGAAAAGACATTACTAGATTAGGTAAAGAATATCGAACAAAAATTGACGACGCTACGAAATCGAAGAACGACTGCGAAAAACTGTGGTTGTGAGACTCTAGCTGCTAGTCATAGATGGAATTATCGAACCAATTGTTGGACATACGCAGTAAGCGGGGTCATCTGACAGAAGTTGGCTTAGAAGACAATTTTGTCAAATAAGTCAGTGGAAGTTGATAGCAAATACTAAAAAGCAAATAGAAAAGCAACTGAAATTAGATTGTTTATCTTAGACTAGCCTGTTTGAGTTATAGAGTTAAAGTTAGCTCAAGTATTCTCAAGAATGAGAATGAGTAATGCCGCTGTTTCTTCACATTGCAGGAAGCCAGTTGTAGTTGCTAGGAAACACTTAAGTTGGAAATTTCAGACTTGCTTTCTGTAAAGAGACAGGAATTAGATTTCCGTCATGTAGTGAGTTTAAATCTCAAAACTTGATGTGAAACACTTTGGTTATCTAATGAGAATCTTAAGTTAGACACTAAGGATCGCGACGACTAAAGTAATTTGGAGATCGCCTCCATGATCCGATATTTTCTATTAAGTGGTGACATTTTGTAAATTTATTATGACACTTTATGTTACCAATGAATGATGATTGAATTGATCGAATAAAATAACAAAATTATGGTTATGTGGATGGCAAGTAGATCTTACTGATTAATCTCCATAGTCGATCTTGATTCTGTCTTGTCTCCCGCGGATGTTTGGCGAGCAGCATAACTACGCGACCGACGCGACTTTCTCTTAGCATATCAACATTGATTTCGTTGAGCTAAAATAAATTGTGTATCACAAATCACAAAACGTAAAAGAGAAAAACAAACCTGTTCTAGAATATCTATCATAGCAGTGCGGATTTTTGAGTTCGGTAGACTTTTATCAGGCAGTGGAGTTAACCATTCCTTTACAATTTAAGAAAATTATTAAAAGAACAATGTACAATTTATTAAAATTATTTATAATAATTGATTTATATTTTTTTATAAATTTGATTTGTATTTATAATAATATTTATGCAATGGCACACCCAAAAATGGAAACACAGCGATACACAGCGATGTGTATCGCTGTGTTTCAATTTTGAAATTGATATGAAAAAATAGTCTTTATATTTTTAATTGTAAAATGTTAAAATAGAAGGCATTTTAAACAATTTACAAAAAAAATTAAATTACCTAATTTAATTTTTATCGGTACTTACCTTAAGTACCGATAAAAATATGTCATTCAAAATTTTAAAATTATTTATTAATCTTTATTTTTAGTATTTAGTTTTCTTTATCATTTATTTCTTTCGTTAGGTTTGCTTTATTAGTTTTAATATATCTTTGTAATAATTAAAATCATTTTCTTATTATCTAATTTGTATTTTAATAATAAAGTCATTTTAATTAATTTATCGTAATTAATCAAAATATTAACAATAATATTAGTAATATTTGAAAAATATTAATATAATAATATTATATTAATATTATTTGTAGATATTAATATTATTATATTAAATTATTATATTTAAACCTATGATGTTAATTTTAAATTTATCATCAAGCATTACACAAATCCAAGCGATACATTAATTTTTTACACTGAATTCTTAAAAATAATATTTTTTAAGAAATATAAATATAAATACTTTAAGAAAGTATTTATAATTTTTATTGATAACAAATTAGATCATTTCAATTAGTAAAATTTAAAAAATGTTAATATCTTAATCTTAAGATTCTCTACATATCGGACATTTTGATTTATTATTTTGGATATTTTATAATTCAGGATTATTATCAACTGATTTATATAATAGATAATATAAAATTGACTAGAGGTCATCAGGAGTTTGCTATGTTATCAGTTTTAGTTTAAGAAGAAATGCATTTAAGGTTTTAAATATATTTTAATATTAATTTTATAATCATATTCTAATAATATATATTTTAATAATATATTTTTAATAATATATTCATTCATGGGAATCTCTTGATTATGCTGTGTCCTGTGAATATTCCTGGTGTATGTACATACATCTGAAGAACATGTTTGTGTTGGTTATCTGACGTTTATCATCTGCATCTAGCAGTGGGAGGTACCCGTCACTGACGAGACACAATATGTCGAAAAAGCAACACTATGTTGTTTGTTTCTTAAATTCTTTTTGTCCTCCACGTTAATGCTATACAAGTAGTTTCTCAAATAACAAGAAAAATTATATTTTTTAGCTTCAGCAAAAACATCTCATCAAAATGCATACATATATTTTTTATAATACAAAATTTTATATCAAATTATAAAGCTTTCCCACCAAAGAATTTAAATTTATTTTTAGTTATATTTTGATTATTTATATATTTGACAATCTTTTGTGTAAATTTCTTAATAGTCTGAAAAAGAATTTTTATAACTCACGACTTTTGTGAATATATTGATAGTTAATATATTGGTGCTAATATATGATGTGTTAAAGTTATAGTTTATGTAATGATCTTGGTTACTATCCCATATCTATTTTGCAACCTGGACTTCATAATAAAATTTAAAGGTTCATTCACTCAATATTCTGGAGTTTACAAAAACCTTACGATGATAACATTGTATTCTGTGAACGTTTATAAAAAAGTTTTAAATATCATCTGCATTTGTGCAAAATGCACATGCCAACAATAATACATTTCATATGATGAAATTTTATTATCTATCGTAATTCCTTATTCTAACACGCAGGATATAATTTAGCATACATTTAAATTTTTCACTAAGAAGTTTAAATTTATTTTTAATAATCAAATCAGCTAATATTAATTATTAATTATAATTAATATTATAAAAATATATAATATTAATTTTAGATTAAAATTAATAATTATAATATATTTTTATTGGTTAATAATCAAATCAGCTAACTGAGTCTATAAGGATTAAATAAGGATTAGAGGTCATTAGGAGGAACTGATAAGCCAGTGTTTCTCAAACAGTGCGCCCGGGCACACTGGTGCGCCCTAGACATTTGTTAGGGGCACCCTGAACATTTCTTTATATTTTAAAAATTAGATTTTTTAAACATTAGATTTGTCATTAGTTTTCTATCTAATGTTGAAAATTTATATAATAATTTATTTTATACTTTCCCGTCATTTTTTCTAATAAGATATAATTTTTTATATATATTTAGGGGTCAATGCAATCAAATTACAAGAGCCCCGAAGAGTCTTCCAATGATCCAAAGCCAACTAAAGTAGAAAATGAAACTGATAAGATTGATCAAGAAAAACATCTAAATTACAGTGCTGGTTTGATTCTACATAAAAGTGATACATCTGTTAATTCAAGATTTAATTTAAGTAAAAAACAAGTTAAAATCACAGAGAAAATACAACGAAAGTTATCTAAGTTTTGGATTTTATTGGTCAGAAAATCTTAACAATCCGGAGCACGTATGTCTTATTTGTGGAAAAAGAATGTCAAATGTATCAATGCTACCCAGTAAACTCGGTAAACATTTAAAAAGCAAACATTCCGAGTTGCAAGATAAACCCGTCAGTTACTTCAAGAGAATTTTCGACCATCAAAAAAAAACAGGAAAATATTTTAAAAGTTTAGTAACAGTTTTACAGAAAGCACAAATTGCTTCATACCAAGTTTCACATAATTGATGGTAAAAACATGAAAGCATATACTCTCGGAGAGTCTCTTATCTTACCGGCTTGTCAAATGATTGTTAGTACTATGTTAGGAGGAGAAACAGCTAAGAAAATCAATATGATTCATCTTTATAATGATACTTTTAATAGGCGTATTTCGGATATGTCTTCTGATATTGAAGAGAATGTCTGTGTTGGAAAACTTCAGAATTCCAATTTCGCACTTTAAGTCGATGAAACAACTGACATCACAAACAAGATACAACTTATAGCATTTGTCCGTTTCATTAACGAAAATCAAATAGCAAATCAGTTCCTTTTTTGTAAAGAACTAAGTCTAACATCTAAGGTGAAGACGTATTCAATATATTGAACAGTTACTTTGAAAGATGGAATTTATCATGGATGTCTTGTGTGGGTATTTGTGTTGATGGTGCTCCTTCCATGATAGGTTGCAACTAAGGTCTTATAGCTTTTATAAAAAAGCAAAATAATAACATTATTGTAACTCATTGCTTCCTTTACACAGAGGCTTTTATGTCCAAAACGTTAAATACAAACTTAAGAGAGGTCTTATATCAAGTAGTGAGTATGGTTAATTTTATCAAAACGAGACCAGCTAAATCACGAATATTCGAAAATATATGCATAAATATGGAATCTCAACATCGGAGATTACTTTTACACACTGAAGTTAGGTGGATATCCAGGGGAAGGTTTTAACCGTGTATATGAGCTACGAGAAGAACTTATTATTTTCTTTGAAGAATTGCGGCAACCGATTTTTTCAAAACTTCTTAAATGTGAATTATGGATAGCAAAATTAGAATACTTAACTTCTATTTTTCAACATTTCAACGGTTTGAACTCTAGTATGCAGGGAAAAAGAGGATAATACTCTTACATCTACGAACAAAATGCAAGCATTTAAAAAGAAGTTAAACATTTGGAAGAACAAAGTAATGGAGGGCAGCCTTGAAATCTTTCCCTTTATAAAAATTACAAGAAAAAGTGAACTTCTCCCTATAATTGGGATTCATTTATCAGTTATAGAAGAGAGATTGATGCACTACTTTCCATCAATTGACACTACTCAGTACGATTGGATTAGAAATCCTTTTATTGAATCTTCAAAGGATCCGTCTTTAACGCTGATAGAGTTTGAGGAACTGGCTGATATATCTTCTGATCGAGGATTAATGATAAAATTCAAGGAAAAATCTATCGAAGAATTTTGGCTAACAATAAAAGACAAATATGTGGAAATCTCAAAAAAGCGATTGCTATTTTGTTACAATTTCCAACATCGTATTTATGTGAACTAGGATTTTCAACTCTCGCAACAATAAAATCCAAAAAGGGGAAATCTTCAAAAAATTGATGAAGAAATGAGTTTGCCTTTCAAGTATAAGACCTAACATAGAATATATTGTCGATACCCATCAACATCAAATCAGCTAACTGAGTCTACGTATTTAATATAATTATAAGATAAACAAAACATAATAATGCTAAATCAAAATTTAATAATTAAATAATAAAATTAATAATTGTTTTTAGATTTTCTATAATTTAAATCAAGTTAAAATAAAAAATTGAAATTTAAAATAAACGTCACTTTTATGAAT
Source organism: Pomphorhynchus laevis (assembly GCA_012934845.2). Classification (NCBI taxonomy): domain Eukaryota; kingdom Metazoa; phylum Acanthocephala; class Palaeacanthocephala; order Echinorhynchida; family Pomphorhynchidae; genus Pomphorhynchus; species Pomphorhynchus laevis. Next base: position 122,221 of record WNNJ02003692.1, read on the forward strand.
TGACTAATAAATAACAGACGTTGTATCAGAATATCAGTTTGAAATTCCTCTTGTGAAGAAATAGTGATTTTTGGTAAATATAATAATATAATCAAAATTGTCAAATCAAATCAGCTAACTGAGTCTACGTATTTTTATAATTATAAAATAAACAAAACATAACGTTGTATCAAAATAAGGATTACTTAGAGTAATATAAGAATAATAAGTAATATAAGGAATACTTAGATTTATATATTTGACAAGTTGTTTTATATTATTTGACAAGTTATTGTATTTTTTAAATACAATTTCTATTAATTAATTAATAACGATAATTAACGATTAATTATTAATTATTAATAGAAATTATTAATTTCTATTAATTAATTCATATATTATATTATTAATAATATAATAATATAATATTTTTATCGTTTAAATTTTATAAATTAAAAAATTGAAAGTTTTATAATATTTTTTACCAAGAGTTTAAATTCATTTTTAATAATATTTTTATTTATATATTCGACAATTTTTGTTTAGTCTTATTTTAATAGTACCCAAGCTTTAAACATGCCTCAATTAAATTATTTAAATATTTATTAAGCAGATTTATAATTGTAAAAATAATTTATAAATTAAATGATAAATATTTTTATCTGCATATTTTATATAATTTATATTTATATAAAGTAAGAATTAAAAATAACAATTTTTATGATATGATTAATAGCTAATATATAATGTACCTTAATTAATATTGTAGGTTATCTGGAGGAACTGATATGTTATCAGGTGTCGGCCTATATTCCTCGATTCAACATAGCAGCAGAACCAATAAATGCTAATGATATATTTTTCTGATGAAATTCGATTATATAGTATAATATCTTATAATATAACAGTATATATTATATAATAAATATTTTAATCCTAATATTAATATCATTTATATTTATATGAAATGAAAATTAAAAATGCCGTTTTTATGAATTGACTTGACAAAAAGTTGTATACAAGATATCAGAATTAAGATTAAAGGTGATCAGGAGGAACTGCTATGTTATCAGGTTTCTGGCCTTATTCCCTTACTTAGCTTACCAGCGGGGCCGAAATATGCTAATTATGTATTTCCAACGATTAAATTTGATTATCTTGGGTAATATCTTACTCTAGCATATAGTGTATGATTTACAATCCATAAAAATATCTGCTTAAGAGTTTAAATTTATTTTTAATAATATTTTGCTGATTTATTGTTCGGTTATAATTTTATAGTAAGTTAGTTAGTTTAAAATGTGTATTCATTAAATTATTTAAATGACTTTTAAGAAGATCATTATAATTATATAAGCCAATACGTACAATTTCGTTGCTTTGTATAATTTTTATTAATTTATACGAACGATAAAAATAGTTAGATCGTATTTATAAATAATATTACTATATTAACATAAAAATTATATTATATAATTAATATTTTTAAAAATAGTTTTAATTCTAAAAATTCACATAATATTTCAATATCTTTTGCATATTGAAATATATATTATATATATTATATATTATATCTAATATAATAAAATATTATATATATTTAATATTTAAATATATATTAAATATTATATATTTAATATTAAATATATAATATTTTATATTATTATCGACTTTGAAAAACCAAAATAGCCATTCGTCCTTCATACAGAGAGCAGTAGAGAAATGTAAGTGAAGAGTACATAATCTTATTAAAGCAACAATTTATCTTGTTGTCAGCGTTATGCAACAATTTTGCGGCTTATAAAAATTAAAATTATCAATTGTCATGTTAAATTAGTGCATATATTTTAAATTATTCAGTATGCATGAATCGCTAATACAACGATATGTTTATTTGTGAAGGTCATCTTTACGAAATAAAACAATTTCATCTTCACAAAATAAAAATAAATTTTATTTATCAAATGTGATTTGATTGCGCTCACTTAAATATTCAATTTCTGCATTAAAGCATCCATGATTTTATATTTATTTTACTTTTCATTTAAAGCCTTTAACCAGATACATTGCCTACATGCGGGAAGGCACAAGAGTAAAAAAATTTATACGAAACAGCAATATTATTATTAAAACATAAGCGTTTATCCATTTCATATAGACTGATACGATGAGATTCAAATTTAACTTCTATTTAACAGGAATACCACAGTAAGTAATACCATCAGCGCATACACTATGTTGGCCTCAACTCGATATACCACATATATCGATAAAATAAGTGCAACAATTATTAACATTAGTCGGCATTGCATAAATATGGGAATCATTGATGTACAGTAAAAATGTTGATTATCTGGTGAAGAGGGTTGGTAATTGAATTGACCAGTAGGGTGCATTACGGAGTTCGCTCAGTAATAACAAAATAGTTTATATGTATATCCGTATTTATAGTTGAAAGGTTTAAAACCTATTTCGATAGTTATCAAATGAATGATGACAAGAAGGCGCGAAAATAAAATCTGACGAAGAAATTAGTATTTTCGAAAACAATCATTTGCAAAAAGGAATTAACCATCAAATGGGTGTATGTATAAAAAATTCTTTACAAAAAGTATTAAAATCTTTTCTTAAATAGTAAGACATTTATACCAAAATAAATTTAATAGTGAGAAGTTTGATTTTATCAAAGAGCTAAACAACTAATGTAAACCTAATGCATTAAAACGTATTTATTTTGAACAGGAAATATATAGTTCAAGTTTAAACATTAAATCAACGACGTTCAGTAAGTAAAGACTGAAAAGTAGTAACTATCTAAAACTCAAGCTAAATAGTTTAAAATACAATAAAACACTAAAATGGAAGAGTAATAGGATATATATACTAGTTCGACGTGGAGCGAAACATATTGGGATACATCGTATATTATTTATTGGTCAATACATAAAAATTGATTTTTTGTCTTTAATTTTTTACTTTATATAAATATTACTTGTATATATCAATTATATAAAATCTTATATTATTATTTATTATAAATATTTTTATTTAACTTTATTTTCAACTTCTAAATAAAATACTCAAAATACGTAGATTCACAGATATCTGATATGATGATTGAAAAATCTGATCATTAAATTTTTTATCATCAGTCTTCTATCTGGATATCTGGATATTACAAAATATGGAGACTCAGTTATCTGATTTGATTAAATATTCTATTATAACTTTATTATAACAATAAAATTATAATAGAATTTTATATTATATTTATATTATTTAATATTAATTCAATATTAATATTTTAAAGATATTAAATGAATTTAATTGAAAACTTGTGATGATATTAAAACGAAAGTAATGAATTTAAAATGAAAGTGATAATATTAAAACAAAAGTAATGGAATTATAAAATTCATAATTTATAAATCTAAAAAATATCATTAAAAAAATTTAAAGTATTGAGCGAAAATGATTATTAATGAATAATAAACAATGTGCGAATAAGATACACTAAATATTCGAATTTCATTAGAGGAAATTTACTTTTTTTTAAATTTTAATTTTAAATTTTTACTTTAATTTATCTGGATTGCATCTGTGAGCCGAAATGGATTGCATATGTGAGCTGAATTTATTATTTATTTTTATTTTTGATTTATATTTGTTTATATTTTTATTTTTTTAATAAAAAAAAGTTACGTAGACTCAATTATCTGATTTGTCCTACTGACAAGTTATTATTGACCTGTGATCCAGCTCCAATAATTCTTTATCTATAATAGATTAGTACAACTATTTACAATATAAATTTTAACTTGATATGAATTATATAAATCTTATATACTTATCCATTATTTATCTTTATTTTTTTTATTTATATATCGTATAAAATATGTAGACTCAGTTATTTCATTTGTTCTACTGACAAGTTATTATTGAACTGTGGACTTTGTTTTTCCGGTAATATAATTTCTGCCAGAAATACTGAAACTATGTATTCGGAGTCATTACAGTTTAGGATAACTTCTATATAATCAGGTTTCGGTCCTTATTCCTCGACCCAACGTAGCAGCGAATCCAAATACATACTAGTGACGTATTTCCTTTGATAAAATTTGACTATCTAGTTTATATTTCTAATACAAAGTATATTATTTATCAGTAAAAAATTTCGCTAAATAGTTTAAATAAGTTTTTAATAATATTTAGTTGATTTATATATTGTAAATTTAATATTTTAAAAATATTTTGTTGATTTATAATTAACAAAATTAAAATATAAAATAAAAGTCAATTTTTATGAATTGACTAATAAATAACAGAAGTTGTATCAGTATAAGGATTAGAGGTCATCAGGAGGAACTTCTATGTTATAATGTTTCGACCATATTCCTCAACAGAAAGCTTTTTTGTATAAAAAGGAAAAGCTTTGAAAAGGAAAATATGTGATTATAATTAACGATCGCAGTAGTGATGCTGATCTTCATTGAGTAGATGTTGCTTGTGCATGTTTTTTCAATTTCATAATTAACAATTTACAAAATAAATAGATGGAAACAACTTAACAAATAGACCAATTAGAAAACAATAGGATAACCGGGGATTGACGCTACTCCACACATGTTATTTCTATTTATGGCGTATCGTATATAACCATGCTCACCCCAATCCTTGCCCCAACTAAATTAGATTTGAAATTCAAAAGATTGTAATTTGAATAAGCATTAACATGAAATAAAGTAATCTAATAAAATGAAAGATTAATCCGGTTGACGATATAATTATCAACTATTTATTTTATGAACGACTTTTCATAACTCCTGCATATTATCAAGAATTGACTGATTTTATCTTAATATAATTAGAAAAGAAGTCATTGACATGTATTTAGTCCAACTGCTATGTTGAGTCGAGGAATAAGGGCCGAAATTTGATAACATAGCAGTTCCTCCTGATGACTTCGAATCCTTATTCTGATACATCGTCTGCTATGTATTAGTAAATTTGTAAAAATTGAGTTTTATTCAAAATTTTAAAAATATATATTATATAAATATCTTTATATTTATATAAATATTAATTGTATAAAATCTTATCGGTTAAAATATTAAATTTACAATATATAAATGAGCAAAATATTATTGAAAATCTATTTAAATTATTAAGCAAAACATTTTCATGGATAATGTAAAAATGGATAAACATTTTGTTTAATACTTTGTATTAGAATAAGGTATACTAAATTATTAAATTTAATCATAGGAAATACGTCATCAGTGCGTATTTGGACCCGCTGATATGTGTGATCGATGAATAGGGTCTGAAACATGATAACATCGCAGTTCCTCCTGATGACTCTAATCGTTATTCTGATACATCGTATTTTATTTATTAGCCAATTCAAAACAATTGACTTTTAATTTAATTGAATATGTGAGCTGAAATTTTTCTGGTTGTGGCACAGCCTGGGTGGGTCTTATCAGCTGCTGACCCAGACCTACATTTCACGTTTTGACCATTATCCGCTTACTCCGTACACGTGTGCTGATCGGATTTGAACTTAGAACATTTGTATCACGATTTAACGTTGCATCCACTAGCTGGCTGTTGCAGTGATGTACATATACATTTCGGTATTTTACTTTTGGTAGGGATCGTATTCTAATGATCTATTAGAAATCTACCTTATGTAGGTCTAACCCAGACTTACATTTCACGTTTTGACCATTATCCGCTTACTCCGTACACGGGTGTTGATCGGATTTGAACTTAGAACGTTTGTATCACGATTTAACGTTGCATCCACTAGCTGGCTGTTGCAGTGATGTACATATACATTTCGGTATTTTATTTTGGTAGGGATCGTATTCTAATGATCTATTAGAAATCTATTTTATGTGTGTGATCCGCTAGCCGGATCACTGTTTTTCATGCTTCCACTTTCAACGAATGTTATTAATTTAACTTGATTGCATCTGTAAGGTGAAATTCTTCTGATAGTAACACATTATTATTCTCACAGGTATTGTTTCTATTCTTGATACAGCAGGACGCTACTAATCAGCCTGGTTGGGTCTCATCAGCTGCTGAACCAGACCTACATTTCACGTTTTGACCCTTATCCGCTTACTCCGTACACTGATCAGATTTGAGCTTACTCCGTACACTGATCGGGTTCAGTGATGATCGGATTTGAACTTAGAACGTCTGTATCACGATTTGACGTCTGTTGCAGTGATGTATATATACATTTCGGTATATTACTTTCGGTAGGGGATCATATTCTAGCGATCTATTAGAAATCTACCCTATGTGTGTGATCCGCTAGCCGGATCTCTGTTTTTCATGCTGCCACTTGCAATGAATGATTTTAATTTAACTTGATTGCATCTGTGAGGTGAAATTCTTCTGGTTGTGGAACGATATTAACCTCATAGTATTGTTCATATTTTTAATACAGCAGGACGCTACTAATCAGCCTAGTTGGGTATCATCAGCTGCTGACCCGGACCTACATTTCACGTTTCGACACTTATTATCGGATTACTCAGTAGAAAAATAAAAATTAAAAATTCAAATATAATTTTAGATGTAAGTAACATAACATACCAGGTCTCTTATAAATGTCGAAATTCTCGGTGTAACGAAATTGATTGTAAAATTTTTATTGATTGCAAAATTACACTTTTAAATGCAAAGGGGTTAGATTGAATGCTCAATCAACGAGAGTGGTGGATGGGAAAGAGACGAAAGTGATGACGAAACCAACAGGATATGTGCAATAGATATCATAATAAGAAGAAAGCGGCTAAAATTAATGGTAAATTTAGGAAATCGAATGCAAAGTGGATGCAATTGAATACTAAAATAGCAAGTATAACATCTTAGTAATGCAAAGAATCACCTCTATAGCGAGAATTAAATCAGTTAACTATACTTTGAAATAAATAGTCCAGCAAGGAGAATAAAAATTTGTTATTGTCCGACTTTAGGGACATTCGCCTTACGTCAAGACATCTATAAAGCAAATATAACATGTCAGGTGGTGAAATCTGCCAAATTTGTGTCCATATATAATATTAAATTAACAAATTAAAATTTGCATATTAAAAATTTGTACTAATTTTAAATTAGTTATGATAACATAAACATAAGTTTCTTTTAATTCTATCAACTTACACTTTCTGAATTGCTAACATAATGCGAGTTTTTTTTGATGGAGCTAATATTTTTCTATGGATTCAAAATATTTTAAATTGTAACGAAACTTTAAATGTAACTCGCCTGGCACTTGACTGTGCCTGAGAAGTGACCAAAAAGAAAATAAACGACGAATTTTAAAAATAAAATATAAATTAGTCTGTATTAGTTTGTATTACTGACTATGGCTGTAATAAATACTTAGTCTTTAATAAGTCTGTCATACAGAATTAAGTCAGTAATAATAAGTTTGTAATACATACTTGGTCTGTATTTCAGACTAAGTATTAAGACTATTTCCTGAACTTCTTGAGATATAGTCCCTATCAGTATACTTATAATATAATCATATTATTTAACAACTTAATACGGACCATTTATATAGTGTTAGATAAAAATATCTGAAAATCAAAAAACCATTACAGAATATACATGAATATTCCAGCATATTATTTTGTAAATTAGGCCATTTGATTAACGCGTTAAACGAATATTTATAACCACGAGTTCGATTTTTGTCGATTCAATATATTACAAAAGTGTCACTTCGCAGACGTGGTCATTTCCCACGCACCAGACAATAAATGAACACATAACTTATCAGTTTATATTTCATCAAGAACAAAAGACGTAATTGAATAAATAAATAATTTGGCTTTAAATAATAGTTTTTTATTGAATCTTAATTATAAGATGCAATAAATTTTTTATATAAAAAAGATGACACAAATGGTTTGCAATTATGTCTCATAATCCCATTCTTGAAAAAGTGTGACGTATCATATAAAAGTGATTTCATTAATATGAAAACTTACTCTTATGGCGGACAGAAGATCGTTTTGAAGCATAACACTCAGTGCACCAGCTCTAAAATATTATAAATTCAGTATAAGATATCACTACATAATAAGAACATACTTTAGAACATTATCCTGAACTGTGATGACATATTTTAATTTGTTTATTGCAGGGAGACCATTTTCATTAAGACAACGATCCTCCTAAATATAAAAAAGACAATTCAAATTTAATTTTCTGCTTCCATGACTTTTAAAATTTAACGTAAAAAATTAGTTTAGCACAATAATTTTTTATTAAAAAAGGTATTTTAAAGTGGCTGTTCTAAAATAGCAGTCCGCTCATGATTGGGTTATTGATCAATTATCCAATCATATGCAATATCGTATTTAAAATATTACAATTCGCTCTTAATTTATAAATGGAAATAAGTACTTTATTTACTGATATATTTGATCAATAAAATTTAACGTAAAAAATTAGTTTAGCACAATAATTTTTTATTAAAAAAGGTATTTTAAAGTGGCTGTTCTAAAATAGCAGTCCGCTCATGATTGGGTTATTGATCAATTATCCAATCATATGCAATATCGTATTTAAAATATTATACTTCGCTCTTAATTTATAAATGGAAATAAGTACTTTATTTACTGATATATTTGATTAATATGCCATCTTATCATTAATGGGATGAATCCACTTATAATAAGAGTATATCCACTCGTAATTATATGGTAATGAGCCGTAAAATTAAAAAGGCCAAAGATTTATTAATATTACGATCTAATCAATTAGATTGTAAGATATAATGATATAATGATATTATATATAATATATATAATATTATATCCACACATCATTATAGAGTATATCCACTCGTAATTATATGGTAATGAGTCGTAAAATTAAAAAGTCCAAAGATTTATTAATATTACGATCTAATCAATTAGATTGTAAGATATAATGATAGAATAAATTCCATTAGAACAACTACGAATTTTTGAATTCTTCTGTGTTAATTTTCGTAAATCATAAAAAATAAGAAAATATTTATATTAAATATATATGTTATAAAATATATATATTTCAATATTATAAAATATATATTTTTTTGTAATTTATTATATTGCACCGTTTACATTTTGGAATACAAAAGGTTATGACAGGTTTTATATTTTTATACTAATTTGTAATTTAACAGTCGGATAGACATTAATGATCAAAGAATACCTAAAGTGTTTTCATTAATGAATTAATATAAAAATGTCATATAATTTAAATTGTTAATAAAATTATAAAGTAATTTAATATAGATTTACTGCTTTTACATGGAGAATATACCTTTGCATATTTCTTCATTTTGTCAACAGTTTGACAAGCAATATCATCGATTTCACTTAAGGTTTCAGGATCAAACTTGCGACGACGCCTTCGCTCAATTCGACGTTTTTCCATAATTTCGTCAATAACATAAACAATAGGTCTAAATATGAAAATGTTTTAATTTCCTTATTGAGAAATATATATTTTAATTTATATATATTTAATTATATAAATTATATAATTGAATATATTACATTTTAATTTATATACATTTATATGAAAATAATTTAATTTCCTTATTAGGAAGAAATATATTACATTTTAATTTATATATATTTAAATATGGAAATAGTTTACATTAAACAAAAAATGTACGAAGGTATGTATAATTTATATTTATATTTTATATGGATAGCATTGAGCATTTGATAATTTATATCGATTCGATAGAATTAGATACAATAAATTTAATTTAATTATACTATAAAAATAAAATTATATAACTCATTCAATACAACTGCATACGGAATAAATTATTGAGCAACTGAGTCGGTTAATATTTAATATTCTATGATTACTGTATGTATAACAAATACGTATAAATATATTATATTTTTTATATTATATAAACATATAATATAAAATATATTCGGTGCACGATCTAACATATATTTATCATTTAAATCTTAAGAGAGGAATAAACTTCAACAAAATTTATTTTATTAATAAGGAAAGAATTATTTTGCAGTAAAAGTATATAAAATATATTGTTTTATATTATATTAATATATATTATATTATTAATATATTATTTTATATTATATTTTTAATAAATATACTTTGTTAAATACTTAATTAAAATGAAGAATATCACATTAGAGATTATGCCACCAAAAAATATATCAAAATATATATTTCAAAAGTACATTATAAAGTATACAACGTTTTAAAGTTTTCAAAATATTTTTAATTGATTATTAATATTGTTTCTCTACACAATTTGATGCTAAATTACTAACTCTTTAAGATGTAGAAATTTTATCATATAATTAATCATATTAATAAGAAATTGTTAGAAAATGAATCTATGGAAGATGATTTGATGATAATTATCTTCAACTTTAAAATATAATATTTTACAAATTATATTATTTTATAAGTTATATTATTTTATATATTATTTTATAATTTGTAAAACGTACTTTTTTAAATCACATTAAATCAGACTTTTAAAATTACATTTGTATTTATAAATGTATTATTTTTATTTTAATAATTAATAACTGATATATAATTAGAATAAAAATAATGATTATCCTAATTTTTAGAATATGACGTTTCACTCCATAAAATAAAATGTATTTAATTAAAAATAATTGTGTATTATTTAAGAGTTTAATTAATTAGCTAATCGTTAAACTAAATTAAGTGCGTAATTAAATATTATTTATAACTAGTTATTAATTTATTAAGAATATAGCATTGAGATCTTTAATTAATAAATCAGTTAGTTCATAAAGTTATCTTTCCTCACTAAAATTAAAAGGTATTTCTTTATTAAAAGTATTTTTTTAATAAATTATTGATTATTCAATTATATTAGGATGTGATAAGGCAAACCAGAATATCACATTTATAATATAACACTATCTAATTATCAATTTATTTCAAAGATTACTAAGGATACAGATTACGAGAACAGAGTGAATTCCGACAATATTAGAGGAGCGTGACAATTTGCTGGATTAAATTAATTTATATATTCTAATTATAATACAAATTATCTTTTAGTTTCTGAGTTTTCAACAATATAATTGTTTTCAGTAATTTAAGCTTTTACATTTTAAGTAGTTTCTGTTTTCCCGATTGACAAAAACAGAATTATAGATAGCTAGTTTATCTAATATGCCTACGAATTGTATTCACAAGCCATTACATTTCCATATTTGCAATTAACATTTAAATGGATAATTAATTCTGAGACTAACAGCTGATGATCAGCATAGATGCACATCATCAGCATGATAATAACCTTTCGTTTATTTATTATTGATAACACTATCAATTAAATAAATTTTAAATAAATAAATTTTTAAATAAATCTTTTTTTAAAGAGTTGATATAAATTTTTCTATTTAAAAAGTTAATACCTAAAAATATGATAATTTATAATAAACAGTAAAATGTCTTTTAAAATTTAAATCTAAATTAATATTGCCTAAATAAAAGAAAACCTGTTTTTGGATAATCAATGTTTGCGAGTCACGCGAATGTTTATATAAATTGTATTAGAGGACTATAATAAACTGAATGTGTAGGACACCTCAAACGATATAGCTGGTTAAATCGAAAATTGCTATTTCTTTAGCAATTGGTGAGTGATTTTGTTCTCGGTATTATGAAAGTTATGTCGAATATGCTTGCATTACCAATGAATAAGTTAATTTTAGAATTTAACTTTATACTTACGGTGTGTCCTGATAATTGTTTACAGTTTCTTCACCATCACTAACATCATCTATACAAATAGCAAAAACTATTTTTACAATTTAAAACAGCCTATTTTAACCTTCTCCACTCTCACAAGGATCTTTAGTTTGCATTTGTTCATCCTACAAAAATAAAAGAGATGTAAAAAAATATTTAAAAAATAAACAAATTAAGATTTGCAAATTTAAAATTTATTTCAATAAATAAAATTCAATAATAAACAGTTACTTAAGTTATCACTTTGAAAATTGGGATAAACTCTGTGCATTGGAATGCCAATGTTAAATATTAATAATAACATCAGGTTTCAGGCCATATAAGAAAATAAATAATTTTGTTCTTATTTGATATGAAAACTATTATAAAAGAGGTTTTTTACAAAATCTTAACTCTAAGATTTAAAGAATTTAATATTAAATATTTATAAACTAAAATTCTAAAATTAAAGATTTAATAATGAAACTAAAATTTTACTACAAAATATAAAATATTCCAAGCATCATATATGTAAAATATTTATAATATAAATCTTAAATTTTAATATAAATACAAATACAATTTTAAAAAATTACAAACATAAAATTACCAAAATTAAAATTAATTAAATTATTTTAAATTATTTTAAAATTAAATAATTTTTAAAATTACCAGATAAGATAAAGATTTACCAAAATTATTAATACGAAGTATTAATAATACGAAAGTATCAAAAATATGTAATTATTGAGAATTAACTTATATTCCTCGCAAGGAGGCGTAAACACCAGGCAGCATTATATATATTCTCATCAGACCAACAATTAGAACCGAATTATTCTCGCAATATTCATAGTAGTTACGTATGCCCATTCATTAAAATATGAATTCAAGAAATTGTTAAAAATAAAACTGTCTAAATAATACCGGTTGATCTGGTTGTTCAAGCTGATTATCTTCGGCTAAATCCTCAATTATGTGTGATTCGAAAGATCTAAAAATACTAATTTGTGAAATATTTTTCACATTGTCATGGCACATACTCAGATTCCGATAAGTCATTATCGTTGTGATCCGACATAAAAATTCTGATAATCTGAAAAGTTAAAAATAAAATTTAATGGGTTTTCAATTTTGGGTTTTACCTTAAAATCACCAAATTGATAAATAATTGATAATTATTAATAGATATTGATAGATAATTTACTTGTCTCAGGACAAGTAAATTTACACACCAAATTCAAAATATATTTTTATTAGTTTGTCTGATAAAATTTTAGTGAGTCAAGAACAGGCCTGCGAAGCAATTGCAAAGTGTGACTTATTTTCTAAAATAAGATATACACAAACATCACCAGACAACTTACAAATTTTCGATTGCAACTTTATTAATTTTATGATACAAATGTGATAGCTGTATAAGTCAAGTAAGATTAGTTAACTTAGTATACATATTATATATACTAAGTTAAAAAAAGGACAAATATCTTACTGTAAAGATTTTCTATAATTTAGATCTTTATAAGGTACAAATTTTTATAACTTAATGTTTGTAAATTGATAAATAGATAATACACAATGTAATAGAATCAAGATTAGAGGTAATCAGGATGAATTTTTATGTTATCAGGATTCAGACTACATTACTTAACCAACATAGCAGCGAGACCGAATAGTGTTAATGACGTATTTCCTCTGATGAAAGTTGATTATATAGTGAAATATCTTACTCTAACACATATTATATGTTAACTATTGTCCATCAATAAAAAAATTAATTTAATAGTTTAAGTTTATCAATAATATTTTGATGATTTAAGTATTTAACAATTTTTGTTTGATTTTATTTTTATTTAAATTCTTTTAAAAAGGAATCTATAATATTTTTATAATATAAAAATAAAAATTGACTTTTATTTAAGATTTCAATTTTTTATTTTAACTTGATATAAATTATAAAAAATCTTATATAAAATTATTTATAATTATTTGTTATCTAATTATATTAAATACGTAAACTCAGTTAGCTTTTTGATTTCTTCGTTTCTGTAATACAAAGTATATTATTTACTATCCATTCATAAAACATTTCCACTTAATGGTTTAAATTTATTTAAATAATATTTTGTTGATTTATATATTTTACTACTTTCTGTTTGATTTTATTTTAATAGTAACCTAGTTTAAAATATGTAGCCTTTGAAGAAAACTTACATTATTACATATACTAAAATTATTTGTCATGGATTATTGTTCTTGGATCCTTTCTAGGATCCAAGAACAATAGTACGTTGATCGTTGGGTGTAGTCGAGTTAAGTACCAACAGCAGTTTTCAACATATTGCCGAATTCCAATGGAATCCTGGACCGTTGTTATCAAACATCTTTGATGCAACCTGTAATATATAACACTGATATGATCAGGATATCATTGAATCGGTGATGGTGATCCTTTGATGGATTCTTTCACTTATTTTGTCAATTTTGCTAGATCACACTATTGGAATTTATCACTCAATTGTAATTTAAATATAAATTACAAATAAATTAGAAATTATAAATTCGTCAGTTGTATAATACACGTGTATTCTACAAGCTATATGTAATAATTCTTTAAGCTAACTTATTACATATAGCTCAAAGATTATCGACGTGCATTTTAAGCTGTAACTATATAAAATGTCGACTTATCTGATATAAAAAGATATTAAACGATATTTTGAAGATCAGATTGTGGATGACAATAATCGCAGATTTTGCTTTCCTCGTTGCATTGATTTTAGGAAATGTAACAATATTGTGTTTGTGTTCTAATAAATTTGAGGCGACTAAACTAACTTTAGCGCGAAGGGGTTGGTTTTGGTATTTTTGTATTAGATAATTAGCTTCATTGAAATTACTTCATTGTTTATATACTAATGAGAGATTGTAATTTCAACTACTAAGAGTGTCAAAAGATCAAGAAGAGTCAATTATTTTCTTGTTCACAAATTTTCAACCACTACTGCGGTCATCATCATTTCCTGATGATGACCGCAGTAGTGGTTGAAAATTTGTGAACAAAAAAATAATTGACTCTTCTTGATCTTTTGACAATTTTAAATGGAGTCTGCTTACACAATAACTACTAAGAGTATTAGCACATTTAATTGTATTTGATTGCATCTGTGAGCTGAAATTTTTCCGATTGTGGCACGATATTATCCTCACAGGTATTGATCTTATTTTTGATACAGCAGGACGCTACTAATCAGTCTGGGTGGGTCTCATCAGCTGCTGACCCAGACCTACATTTCACGTTTCGACCCTTATTATCTGCTTTCTACGTTGACTGATGCTGATCGGATTTGAACTCAGGACGTCTGTATCGTGATTCAACGCAACATCCACTAAGCTTGCTGCTCCGGTGGTGTAGATATACATTTCTGTATATTACTTTTGGTAGGGGATCGTATTCTAACGATCTATTAGAAACCTACCCGATGTGTGTGATCCGCTAGCCGGATCACCCGTTTTTCATGCTGCCACTTGCAATGATAGTTTTTAATTGTATTTGATTGCATCTGTGAGCTAAAATTTTTCCGATTGTGGCACGATATTATCCTCACAGGTATTGATCATATTTTTGATACAGCAGGACGCTACTAATCAGTCTGGGTGGGTATCATCAGCTGCTGACCCAGACTTACATTTCACGTTTCGACCCTTATTATCTGCTTTCTCCGTTGACTAATGTTGATCGGATTTGAACTCATGACGTCTGTATCGTGATTCAACGCAACATCCACTAAGCTTGCTGCTCCGGTGGTGTAGATATACATTAGCACATTTGAACACATATTAGCACATTTGAACACATATTAGCACATTTGAATACGAACATCTAAATAATAAATAAAGATTTTGTTAACAAATACGAACATCTAAGACATGATAATGTGTAAATAACATTAATGTGTAATACATTAATGCATCGAATAGTAAGGATAATACATTATTCTGACGAAAATAAGCAATTATTAAAAATAAATGATTCTAATCCGTTATTAAATATTTAATATTGAAGCAGGATCAACAAAAAATAATTTCATGTTAATTTAAGACTTACATAGAAATGAACGATTCGGACTAGCAGGAAATCGTTGAATGAATAAGTAGCGAAATAAACAAATTATTTATTTCCTTGCAAGTCGCTCGTTGAATTCAACGTACAACTTATATGATTGACGTAATAATGAAGTAACAGTAATTGTGTATAATTGAATTTAAGGAACAACTTGGTGTACAAATTGTATAGTTTGTTCATGCTAATTATAAAAACGGTTTTCTAATGATACTGATTAGCTAGGGAATTCGAAAGAAATTTTTGATCATCATCCAAAATTTCAAATCAGCAATTTTATTACAAGGAAATTATTAGATATATATTTTAACTCGTTACACAAGTTATGTCTTAATGCATATTACAATATAATGATTTTAGCACATAGTCTATTGATAGCTACTAAATATTTATTTCGAGTGATTTAGGAAAACTAACTAGTTCTTTTATTAAATATATCATTTTCTGCTAGTTTATAAAAAAATTTAAATGAAAAAATAAAATATTTTATTTTTATTTAAATATATTCAGTTGTCTGATTATATTAAAATATAATCAGACATATATATATTTTGATATAATATATATATATATTAATATTTATATATTATATGATATATAATATACGATATATAATATACATATAAGACATAAATAAAATTTATGAAGAAAAATAATAAATTCTAAACATTCAAGATGATTATGTAGCTAAATTCTATATAATTATATATTCAGGGATAAAAATAAAATCAAAATTTAAATTTGCTGGTTATAATTTGTGCAACTCCTCTTTCTGTAAGTTCTTTAAATATCGATGTTTTGAAATATCATTTTTAGAGCATCCGCGATGTATTCCTTAAGAGTAGATTTAAGAACCTTCCCTTACGACTAGTGTGTATAAGCTATTTAATTCTTTTTTAAATTAATAATATTTTTGTCTAAAAATATTAGTTAAAAAGCGATTTTCGTATATTGCTAACAAACGTTTAAATTAAAGATGTAACAAATAAGTGCATCCTTTTCTCAAATGCACACAATCAAAATAGCAAACATCAGACAAAGTCATACATTGAATACAATATTTCCATATTTTATATTCTCAAAAATATAGTTTATTCAGTCTATGAATCAGATTAGCTAACTGGGGCTACGTATTTTATATTATTTACAAATTAAAGATAAAATTGATAAAAATAAATAATAAATAATTATATAAGATTTTATACAATTAATATTTATATAAAGATAAAATTTAAAATTGAAATTTAAAAAAAGGGCAAATTTTTTGAATTGACTAATAAATAACATACAATGTATAATAATATGATTAAATGTAATCAAGAGGAACTGCTATGTTATCAGGTTTTGGCCTCTATTCCTCTACTTTGCACTGCATACCCAAAATAGCATCGGGGCAAATACTTATGTATCTTATTCTAACCACTGAGAATATTATTTATTATCCATATTTTTCGCTTAATAGTTTAAATTTATATTTTATAATATAATGTTGATTTGTAAATTGTAAATTTGATATTTTAATAATATTTTGTCGATTTATATTTCTCGATTATAAGAAATAGAAAATAATAATTAAACTTGCCTGAAAATTAATAGAAAAATAAGACATTTAGACATTTTTAAATGCAAAATAGTATTATTTTGTATTAAAATCGATACGGGTAAATGCTACATTATAATCACCACATGTTAAGAAGCATATGACATGAGATATTGTTCCGGAAGGAGCTAAATCCTATATATAAATATATATTCGGTGAAAAAAAATCGAATACAATTTTTATAAAAATAAGAACTTGTTATATTTATTTAAGGTGTTACGACTATCTTAATTAGATACGAATCCAAACAATTTCCAAGCGTAAGATTTTTTTATATATCAAAAAATCAAGACATAACAAAATAATCATACGTATTTTATAAATTAACAATAATTCTAATAAGAAAATTATTAAATGATTATAAAGTATTACAAGAATTAATTTTTATAAAATTGACTAATAAACATCATAAAGAGATAATATATATAAATAAGGCTCAATAAATCAGGTCAGCTAACTGAGTCTACGTATTTTATTATATTAAAAATACAGATAAAATGAATAATTATAATATAATATAATTATATTAAAAAATATAATAAATTATTTAATATAATAATTTAATTTTATATATTTCTAAAATAGTTATTTTTAATTAATAAATTATTTTTTACATAAATTACAATTATTTTAAATAAAAAATTAAATAAATAATAAATAATTATAATTAATAATTAATTGTTATACAAGATTAAACATAATTTATATCCAGTTATAACTACAGAAATTTAAAATTAAATTCTTATGAATTGACTAATAAATAAAATAAATAACAGACGTTGTATCAGAATACGGATTAGAGGTCATCAGAAGAAACTATAAAAATAGAACTATATAAAATAACATAATTAAATTTATTTCTAAATATCAAAGAATATTAAAACAACCATCTGGCTATAGACCTGAAGTATAAATAATAATTATATAATATTTTATACAATTTATATTTATATCAAGTTAAAATTAAAAATTGAAATTTAAAATAAAATTAATTTCTTATGAATTGACTAATAAATAAAAGATGATGTTTAAGAATAAGGATTAGAGATAATCAGGAGCAACTTATTTAAGGTGTTACCATCTTAATTAGATACGAAACTAAACAATGCATAAATTATATAAGTATACTTTAAAATCATTATAATAACATTAAGGAGGTATTTAAATATTTTTTAACGTATAAAATACAATTTCCATTGATAAGTAAATTTATTAAAGATAAGGTATGCTTAACAAAAGTAAATATATGGAGTGATTTATGACGAATAAGTATTTGTCCACGTCATCATTAATGTAGTTAAAATAAAAATGTGGTGTTGGAAGTATCACATCACAGTTAATTACATCATGACTGATTCAAATTTAGCATTAGGCTACATTAACTAGGTCGTTCGAGAAGCATTAGCAAAACCTGTCCACACAGCAAATCATCTTAAATACTATATTCATACAATCACTTCTTACATTATAATCAAATCATTTCTTTGAATTACCAAATTATCATTTGAACTCATATAAATATTTTGTAGTTGCTATCGATTCTGGTATAATACTTTATCTTCTAATTGTATCATATTTTGTAATTAAATGAATATAATTATGATGGATTTATTACAAATTATATAAAAATATATAATTGTAATATATAAGCGATCAGTTATATTTTAATTTATATCTTAAAAATGATGTTTGAGAAAATTCTCGTCATATTTGAAATAAATGACATCGTTATTAAGTTGATTTATAAACTTTCTTTTCAATTTACAATCTTGAAATCACCAGGTTATTATAAAATGGCAAGTGCTTTATGCGCGATCACTCCTATGTACATTCGATTTAAAGATCAACATTAGATTATAAATTAGCGTACATATTTTAATTTTTAAATAATTTGTTAATTTAATTTAGCACCTGTAAATGAGTGTCTTAAATTGAAAATAAAATAATAAATGACTGTAAATGAAGTGTAAGCAAACTCAAAGACAATATTAAACGAGTATGAAATTTTAAGTAAAATACTGAGTTAAAAATTTGTAAATAATTTGTTCGTTAAGTGAAAAATCATTGTTACACATTTTTTTAAATCAATGATAGCAATATAGTATATTTTGTGCAGCAAAATATAAAGGAATATAAATTAAATCCCTATAATGCACAAATCCACATTAAAAATTGAAAGTTTAAAAACTAAAATACTTAAATTTTAAAATATTTTGCTTTATAAATCAATTTATAAAATTTTGATTTTTAATTCTGAAACCAAACAAACTCAGGATTACAAATTTATACTAAACACGAATAACTAAACGTTATTGCTGTAAAGTAAACAAGAGTGTGAATCAGATATTTCAATCTTCTGTTTGGATTTATTCACATAGAATTCATTTTGATTTTTCGATTTGTCTTTAAGGATCTGCTTATAAATACAAATTAGTGACAAATAAAATAATTAATAATTAATTTAATACTCCTTTAAAAGTTCACATTTGAAGCATTTTATTGTTTACTTTATTAATATTAACTTTTAATTCTTAATTTATTTATCAAAAGTTTACATTATATATCATTAAGTTTATAATAATAAAAAATTATAATTATTGTTATTTATAAATATAATAATACTTAATATTATAATTGTAAACTTCATTTTAGTTTTTATATTTATTTTATTTTTTAGTAATAATAAAAAAGAAACAAACAATCTCATATTTCTCAAAAATTAGTAATGATGCTTTAAACTCTTAGGTACTTTTAAAAGTATCTCATGATACTTTTAAACTCAAATGGCTACAGTTAATAGTAATTTAATATTGACTGAAGATTATTCGATTAATCTGCTTTATTGACAATTGGATTATATAAAATACATTCTCATAATATTTTGTAAATTTAATTGATATCATTTCTGGTTTCAATAAATCAGTCTTAGTAGGGGAAGGTTTTACCTTCAATTTGAAAATCTACCTATTTTTGAAATTAATTACTTTTATAAAATTAGTTCGCTTCCTAATTTATAGTAAATATAATTATGTAGTCATTATTACAATTGAAATTTTTTGATATAACATCGCCGTTCCTGATTATTATAGAATATGCCAATATACTAAATCAGTATGTAAATAAATGATATTTACAAATTAGTGACAAATAAAATAATAAATAATTAATTTAAGCGTATTTATTTAGAGGTAAAATATAAGAGGTATAATATAAAGGTATAACATAAAAATATGGAGGTATATATACAATGTAATTTATTTAGTAAAGAAAATTAAAAAATAAAATCAATTATCCATTTTAATTTAACAATTATTCTAATATAAAATTATTTTATATAAAAATAACAGCATCAAAAAATGCTTCACATTTGAAAATTATTTTCATTTATTATTTTCAAATTATTATAATTGTAAACTTCATCAAGTTAATTTTTATTTTTATATTTGTGTGAAATTTTTATCATAAATTATGTGCTGAGGAAATTCGATGTCTGTAGGAACTTTAAAGACTTGTCTGTTTAGCTCATATAAATAATACAAAGAAAATAATACTAATACGAATAAAACTTCCTTGTATTAGTCTGCGTACTACATTTATCAGCTAGCACATGGTCCCGGAGATGATCCTGGTGCGCCAAAGTCGCCCCTGCGCCCTCTCTAAAAACAGACGTGGGATTATTTCTAAGCCCATGTTGCTCTCGTTAGAACATTCTTGAATTTATTAAGTCAAATGCGGATACCAATTTTACCGAAATTGTAAAACCTAGGTATCTGAATTAGAAAGAGTTTTGTTCTTCGCTGCGTTTGATGTTTGTTCCTTTCTGTCTCCACCGCCTTCCATAAGGCGGTGGAGACAGAATATTGGTCAGTCGATGAATGTATAGTGAAAGCTGAAAAGTTGTAAATCTTATCAGCGGATATGCATTGGTCCTGAAACCATCAACTGATATCGATGGCGACACACTTATTGGATTATCAATTAAGATATATTCGCACGATTGGCTGATTTTTGAAAGAGGAAATCCCATAGAGTTTACCGACTTCTAAAATATAAAGATAACGAGACGAGAATTATTTTCTGTATGCGGTAAGTTAGTTGGTCATTACCCGGTCGCTGGATTGCTACGGCTAGCATGTAGTTTCATTAAACGGCACGCTGACGCGCAAAGCTGGGAGGATTATGACGAAGATTGTACAGTAGCGTATTTGAAACTAATAGAAGAAAATTTGAAGTCGGCTGACCTTGTTTGTGGGTTTGTTAGGCGATATCCCGCTGATTTGGGGTCGTTTGGTACGATGCCAGTAGTCTTGAAATAGAAGTCTGTTTGAAATTAAACGGTGAGATTATCGAAGATACGGCATGGTTGCGTAAAAAAATGATAACCTTCACAATAATGTCGCCGAATTTGGGTCAGTGCTACGTGGCATTAATCTAAGATAAAATTGAAATTAAAATCAGTGAAAGTGATTACTGATTAGCAGACAGTTTTGAATTGGGTCAAATTGACTGAAACTCAGTTGCATCGTGTTAGGACGAAGGGCGCATCAGAAATGTTGGTTAAAAGAGGATTGTCAGTGCTGTACGCATTATTACAAGAGATGGAACTAGGCATTACATTTGTATATACGAAATCATGTGAAAATAAAGCTGACAGTCTTACTCAATTATATCCAAAAATTTCCATTATATGGCGCTGCTATGGAATTAGCACATGGGGTTAGTGCAGATAAATTACGTGACCTTCACTCGATGCACCATTTTGGCATATATCGATCACTGGAATTAGCTAGATTAATACATCCAAATGTTAAAAGGCGTGATATAAAACCTATTGTAAGATCATACGTGACGTGTCGAATGATATATCCATATCCCGTCTTTGGACGAGGATAGCTCTTGACGTCACTCATTACCTCAAAATACTCGATAATTGTTGACAGTGGAAAAGACCGATTTGCAATATGGAAAAAATTAAACAACAAAAATGCATAGCACGTATCGTCACAAAATTTTCAAATATTCATGGAGAGATGACTGCCTGTGGAAATTTTGCTGGATAATTCACCGACATTCCGATCGAGGGAGATCAGCAATATGTATAGAAAATGGAATGAAAATATAATATTTCGGGCGGCGTTTGGTCCTCAGGGCAATAGAATTATGAAGAGGAATCACATAACAATTAAACGTACATATAGTCAATGTAAGTGTAACCTGTTTGAAGCAGTTTTTTTTAGTATAATCTGGCTCCAAAAGTTCCCGCATATTCATATGCTCGTCCTAGTAATGCTGTCCACGCTTACAAATGGCGACATCCATGTCAGATTCACGGAGCAGAGACTGGCGTTGATTTTGGGTATTTCGTAGACAATAAAGTATAGGTACGTCCGCCTCCAGCAAGATGTGACGTTAAATGGTCAAAGATAACAGTAACTGGATACTCTTCTCCTAGAACGGTTGAGGTAGACGGCATCACTCGACACATATCAGACATAAGATTGGATCCTAGTGGAAATAAGGCAGATGAGTTGCAAAGTTTTTATCGTGATTTGAACACTGATGACGACGAAATGCTAGATGTCTAAAGGACGGAGGAAAACAATAACGATAGAAAATCAAGTGCAGAGGAAGCAGAAAGGGTAGTCTTGAAAAGAATTCGCCGCAAGCCTCGATATCTTGATAATTACATCGAATGATCGTTGTCGACATTTGCATGGGATCGAATATCATGTAGAGGTGTGAAGTGTTTTGTTCTTCACTGCGTTTGATGTTTGTTTTCCTTTATCTTTTGTTCAATGCATGTGCGATATTTTAAGTTAACACACACCGCCATCAGCAAGAATAATGGCAATTCCTGTTTACCTTTACTCACCGTTTAATTTAAGGAAACAATGGATTTATTATGGAAAAGAAAGAGATATAAAAGCCGAAAATTTCTTGTAATTTACACTTGTGTTGAGTTTTCTGTTAAAAATCATTTAACTGATTAAAGTTTTCATTAAGTCAAAACCGAATACCAATTTTACCGAAATGGAAACACCTAGGATCTTAATCATTCTGTGGAATAGGAGAGTTGTTGGTTTGACAAAATGACAGAAAATGCAAAATCTGCCATCCTCTTTAATTTTTTCTTTGATGCGTGTGTACCATTGAAGTCTAATAATTGCATTTTGAAGGGGCTAAGAAGGATGTTGAATGATGATAATAAATCAATTAATTTTATGAATAATTAGCAGATGTTTGAGAGAGCATCACTGCGTCCTGAGAACAGGTATGTTGTTTCATCACTATATACCACAACTTGTTGATCTCGCGGAAAAAATATAAAGAATTATGGAAGCGACTAGGTACATAATTGGAAAGAGAAGAGATCATTGAAAAACACATGTAATTAAGAAAAATTGGTTTGCTTCAGGGTCGTTTTTTAGTAAAATTGTTTAGCGTACAACAGAATCTCCACTCTGTTAATCATCCTATCAGGCACCGTAGTGATGATAAAAAGAAATGGAGATACGGACGAAAGCCGGAGAAAATTCAAGAAAAATGGCCATATTAAGCTGTGACAAGTATTCTTGACAGAACTAATGCACTTCACTCATTGCTGAATAGACTGAGCGACTCTTGACATATCCATAAAAATTAGATGGGATTAAATTTTACATGACCATATAGATGATTATGCATATAATAGACTAGCGCTTTCTCATAGATGGAAATAAGGAAGTGTTGAATCGAGATTGGCCACAAATCTTTCGGAATTTGGCAGAATTTTTTATTTGCTAAAAATATTCTACTATATATTTGTACTGCAATATCTGAGAGGAGAGCAAGTAACATAAAAATGACGATATTTTTCTTTGACCATTTGCCAAAAGCTGATAGACACGAGTGGATATTGTCGAAAGAGCTTAGGAGCGACTTAGTAAAGGATTCGTCATCTCTGTCGCATTCCTATGGGTATCGACTTCCGCTTTTGTCTCGTTATGATATCGTATTTCCTGTTTCCCATAATCGATTATTGCCTTAGCCTATTTGTCAACTTTTCCAATTCTACTCTTTTACCTGTCCACCGTATCATAAACTCTGCTGCTCGTATCCTTTGGTGTCCTCGCCGCTTCGACCATATCTCCCATAAACTTTCCTTCCTATCTTGACCCAAAATTAACCTTCGTTTTGAATTTCGTTCGCATATTGTTACCTTTCGTCTTCTATTTTGTCACTCACCATCCTACTTACACCCTAATTATCTTAATGATTCGCGCTCTGCCTTCTTGGATCTGCGACTAAGTAATTCTCTACGTCTCCACGTCTCTATGCGCTTAAATAACAATGGTTTCCGAACATTTATCGTCTCTGCTCCACTTACCTGGAAATCTTTGCCAGATTACGTCAGTTCTTCATAGTCACTTCCACTCTTCAAACAACGTCTACGTTCCTGCACTAGAGATCCTGCTTCACAATAAATCAATAAATCCCTTCCCTCAACATCGTATCCAACTCACAATTCTATCATACCTCTTGTTATATCAAGACAATATATACCTTGGTTCCTCAAATTTATACCCCTTTTCAATCTGCCTTCCGTTCTAATCACTCTACTGAACTCGTTTGTCAAAACGTTTTCAGTGATCGACTTCAAGCCCAGGATATGAAACTATGAAGTGTCGTAATATCTCTCGACTTATATTCTGCGTACGACACATCTTATCCAAATCACATTTCTATCATTGTAAATCCGCTTCCTTAACATCTTATCCGACTCATAACCTTCTATTTTAAGAGATCAACGCCCTTATGATTGGAAAGTGTCAACATTGATGTCAATGTTGACACTTTTGAAAATCAGATTCCAAAGGTGAAAGAAATATTATAAAAAATTGTCATAGTGTGATAACCAGAGAGAATAAATGGCTTTTATTCACGAATCTACAAATAGTAGGTAAAGTTAAATATAAAATGATAAAGTAATTAAATGTGATACCACATTCATCCCATGTGATAGTTTTGGAAGTATGCAGGACTTCTTCGACTTCTTGTACTTCGTCGGTAGAATTCTCTAGTTGTCACGGGATGATGGTTTGCCTCAGGAATTGATGTCCTCTTTGAACTCAAGTTCATATCGATATTGTCAGTGGCATCATATTGCTTTCCGTAAGAGCATTCAGTAAGACAACATAAAAGTCGGTCCAAAGACAAGTAAGCTTTGCAGGCCAATACTGTTGCAGACGGAAGTAGTCACCGTGGCATTAAATGTTCTAATTCACAATGTCCTGTTTGGACAACTGTGTGGATACCACGTCAACTACCTGTCAATTTCCTTGTAAAGATTTTATTTGTGGATTTTACTCAGCTACTTTACAGACAAACGTTCTTGAACTTCAGAGACAAGTATGTTCGTTGCTATCGGGTAACAGGCTACCATCACCAAATAGTTCCCATGCCCAGCTAGATTCAGTGTCACGTCATGTCCCAAATCGTTTAACAAGCCAAACAAATGATAATGCTCGATATACTGTTTGCAACCAATCGATTTTTTGTGATGACATTCCGGGAAGAGATCAAAATATGCCAATGAATATTGGCGAACAGACTGTCTCGGTTAGCAATGGTGGACATCTTGTAGTAAGACCATCCAGTTATATGACTGAAACAGCTATAAACAACTACAAAACTCTGCCTACTCGGTCATCTAATAGATCGCAAACTCCCGCAATTCGTATAAACCAACTATCTCATAACACGCAACCAGTTATGGTATATTGTATTAGTGCTTCTCACGAAAAGCACAATCGTACCCTTGTACATAATACTGGTCGTTCAAACGGACCCAGTTCAAATGTTGCTTGTTATAGGAACAAATGCATTTTAATTGCTAAATGGATCATCATCTTGTGAAGCTGTGAGAGATATGCGTCTCAGAGCTGTCTTCCGGCTAGGTCGTGCCCCTTCGTCCGCCAACGATCGACCACGCCTCGAAATTGTGTTTACTTCATGTGAAATTGTGCAGATCATACATCGTAACTCATTTCATATGAAAGGTTCAGGCATCCGTATTCATAGAAACTTTGACCCCGCTGATCGTACACGTCTATCAATGGCAAAATCGGAACTAGCTCAAAGACTGACACATGGTGAAAACAATTTAACCATTCAGAATTTTCAGGTAGTGCGGCGGCGCCTCCACATTCGTTGGCAAGGCCTATTGAACACAGCAGATATTGCTTCTAGCGTGCTTCGATGCAGACCGCATGCCTATAGAGTGCATCTACCAAAATATCATAAGAAGCTCTATTCCCTTGTTCAAGTCGGGAACTCAAAAGAGTTCGCCATCTAAATGTACAATAAATAAAGCTTCACACCAAATTTGATACTCT
This sequence comes from Pomphorhynchus laevis, assembly GCA_012934845.2. NCBI lineage: Eukaryota > Metazoa > Acanthocephala > Palaeacanthocephala > Echinorhynchida > Pomphorhynchidae > Pomphorhynchus > Pomphorhynchus laevis. The sequence continues at coordinate 149,088 of WNNJ02003692.1, forward strand.
AATGTGCGTAGTGTGTTTAATAAAATTGATGAGATTGGATTACTGATTCACGACCATAATCGATAATTGCAGCTTTTACGGAATTGTGGCTAAAAACCTTCTATCTCCGATAATGAAATTTTGTTAAAAAATGATATGTTGCGTACCACAGCGATATAACAGCTAAACAGGGTGGTGGTATATTACTATATATACGCGACACAATAAAGTTTCGTGTCCTAGAATCTTTTAACGATCTCCTAACTTCAAACGAACTTTTAGCGATAAGATTATACCGCCCATTCTCCTTGATACTTGTAGTCGTTTACCGTATCCCTACTTTATGTACTAATAGCATCGTGCGACGTTTATACCAGCTATCGGACCCTAATAAGCCGATATTGGTTGTTGGTGACTTTAACATGCCTACAATAGATTGAAATACATACAGTTGTAATTCGCCCTTTGACTTTGGTTCGATTGGGTTACTTCAAACAATCAATCATCTATACCTTACTCAACATGTCAATGGATTTACCATAATATCTTCTACGTCTCGTTCTCTTCTTGATCTGATTTTGACTGCTCCAGGACATATTGTCACTAATGTTAATCACTTGGATCCAGTTGGTGGTTATGATGTTGTCATCTTATTAATAGATCTTGGACTTAGTATTCCTATCAATAATTTCTGTGTTAACAGATTCAACCCTTTTGAATCCGACTACAACAAAATAAAGAAGTTCTTTTTTACCGTTTCGTGGTCTAATGCTTATATTGTGGGTATTGATCCCGCCTGGCTGTTTTAAAAGACACGCAGTATTCAGTACTTACCCGCTACGCCCTAACTGTACGTCAAACTGACGTCAGATCATCTTATTGTTAGTTTAATCGAGAACTCAAACAAGCACTGGCTCAGCGACTTAAGGCATTTTGTAATTATAAAGCAAGTAACTCTAGTTTTGATCAATACCGACAGTATAGAAACAGGGTAACATCCTAGACGAGACGTACGAGAGTAATCTTTGAAAAGAATTTATCCGAACGATGTCATCGTGACTTTGGCTCACTCTTCAAATACATTTTATCAAGAAAACGTATAGCTAACACGCTCTCCTCTATTCTCGACAGCCAAGGTGATTTGGTATTGCACTCAAAAGAAATTGCGAATGTATTCGGTACACACTTGACATTCCCTAATTCGTCACTGAATGCTCCACCGCAAATAACTGACAGTTATTATGGTTTGGTAGCTAACACTACTTTTGACCCTGATAACTCCATTAGACCTGACTTAGTGTACAGCAAGTTGTCCCGTCTGAAATGCACTATAAGTGCTGGTCCGGATCTATTGTCGTCAACATATCTTTGCAACCTAGCTGACACTATATACCTACCTCTATATAACATCTGTGCCACGCTCGAGCTAGGAAAAATCCCCTCAGACTGGAGACGCTCTCTTATCTGCCCCATATTTAAACAGAGGTCTCGTTCCGACATCGGTAACTACATACCGATTAGCCTCACATGTGTCTGCTTTCGCATACTGGAACGGTTACTTCTGCGAAAAGTCACCACCCACCTAGAAACGAACCATATCCTCGCTCCTGAACAACATGGTTTTCGGAAAGGTCATTCAACGCTAACAAATTTGTTGTTTTTACACGATAGCTGGAACAGATATTATGATTCTAGGATTCCGGTTGACACCATCTTCTTCAACTTCTATGAGGCATTCGATACAGTCTTTCATTTTAATTTAATTTAAAAACTGCGCAATATCCACCTTGATGAATGTTTAGTTCGCTAGATTACTGAATTTCTGTCTGACCGTCATTGCTTCGTAAGGGTAAATGAAGAATTATCTGATCGCTTCCCTACAAATCTTGGAGTATTTCAGAGAACTATACTCAGTCCAGTTATTTTCAGCATATACATTAACGACCTCATTCCTAAACTTAGATCTGAGTGTGTTCTCTATGCTGATGATTTAAAAATCTGGCTACCCATAGTTGTGGACTCAGATGTAGACATGTTGCAGTATGATATTAACACCATAAATAAGTTGTCGATTTTGAACGGATTAAAATTCAATTTGAAAAAGTGTGCCTACGTTTGCATATCAAGACGTTCGACCGAGCCAGGTCATATTTATCATATAAACAGCAGTGTTATTCTTAGGACGAACTTATACAAGGATTTAGGTGTTTATGTATATTCTAACTTATCGACACGTTTACATACTGACACTACATGTTCGAAGTGAGAAGAGTCATCTGCCTGATTCACCGAGTTCTTGTTCATATTGACATCTCATGCTTTAAAACAATCTCACAAGCACTTATTTGGAGCATCCTCCTATATCCTTCGCCGGCCTGTTACCCAATCAACTTACGAGAACGCAATAATCTAGAGTATGTCTTCGGATCAGCAACTAAAATGGTAAAATCGGTTAGGCATATGTATGGATATCAGGATCGGCTCTTGAGTTTGAGAATGAGATCACTTCGATATTTGCGCGACAAGGCGGACCTGTGCCTAGCCTGGTAGATTTTACACTACAATCGCCATCCACTCAGATTGCTAATGCATACGCGTGATATAACCTCACTTCGTGGTCATCAGTTCATTCTAAAAGCACAACGATTACGCTACAAACGAACGTTCCTATACTTCCAGCGAATCGTTAATACTTGGAGCCACCTCGCTGACTTAACAGTTGCATCCTCGAATCTGGCTTCTCTTAAATGAAATTTGAAGAAAGATCCCTTCTTGAAGACGAAGATCGAGTCAGAGGACATATGAACAATAGCAAGTACCCTCTACATTTACTTTTTCTACGTTTTCTTTTTTCTGATTGTGACGCAACTTGTAATGAGCCTTGCTGCTCACTTCGTTGTCCATTGATAATAATATTCAATTTGGAAGAATCTACAGTATAAGATAGCTGATGAGATATGTCATAAGCTGTTTAAGTTATTTTAGCAAATGGTCTGTCTTGTGAAATTATAATGGATAATTCTCAGTCATTCCTGTGTCGACATATATACTATCAATGCAGAAAGTTGGGTATTTCCATGATGTTTCGAGCTGCATATCAAATATACATATATATTGTAGATATCAAACAAGTTGTGAGTGATGAGCACAAAATATTCGCATTTATAAATTTCTTACTTTTGAATATTTTACTAAACGTAGATGTTTTAATAAAAACGTAAATATTTTACTAAACGTAAAAGAGTAGATACTAACATTTTTTTCGATTTCTCCAAGGCTTTCGATTATGTGCGACACGATTTACTAATTGCTAAAATGTATCAGATGGGAATTGACCCATGTATAATTCCATGGGTAGCAAATTTTATATCTAATCGATCACAGCGCGGTGTACCACACGGCTCAGTATTAGGACTTTTGCTTTTCTCTATCTATATATATAATAAGAGTTTCATTTGAATCGGTATATATATTAATGACTTACTAGATAGACTTCGTTCAGACTTACTTTTGTATGGTGACGATCTTAAAATCTGGAGAGGTATGCATTCGCAAAATGATTCCGATGTATTGCAGGAAGATATTAGAATTATGTCAACCTGGGATAGTGACAACGACCTTTCGATTAGCGCATCCAAATGCGTCGTTTTATTCATAAGCAGTGGCAATAGTAATCAGCCCTGAATTTTTTCACGACATGTTGATCATACAGGCTGCACAAATTTCGTAACGTGGCGAAAATTGTCAAACGTGTCAAAGTACAAATGTTGCAGGACAGTAAAAGGGAGTCTACGGTTTCTTAAGCTCCTCGTCTCTCGTTTACCCAGCATAGTACTCGCCGATTGGATTCTTCGGGGGGGGGGTGAGATACCCCGGGTAGTTCAGTCGGAAAGCGGCGTGTTGGATTGGTTGGAGGGGCTCAGATCCCCCTGGATCTGTGGCCGTAGTTTGGAAGTTGAAGACCGAAGTAAATGATTGATTGAATTGACTATGTTTTTGGTGACTGTTTTTCTGTTTTGAATGTTTCTCCTCGATTTGTTTGTATTTAAGAAAATCTTTATTAGTAGTAAAACGGAGTGAAAATATGACTAATTGTGAAAATGCGAAGTAAAAGCATAATACGCTTTCGAATTAGCGAATTCAATAATATTTTTTAGAATTTTATGAATTTTATCCCTTATAGTGTCTAATAACAAAGAAATATATAGAGTGGTTTATCGAGTCCAGGGTCGATAAAAATCTAAATACCTACCACTTATAATATAGTAAATATAATTAGGTATGTAGACAAACCCTATTTATTCGATTATTATCGATCAAAGATTAATTTCTGATTGAAATAATTAAAAAACTAAGCTTAGATAAAGAAGCTTAGATTTAGTGTAAAACTGTCATTTACAATTATAAGTGACAAAAAACGTTAAATTCATACTTGATTTCGCAACATATTAGTCAGTTGATTTGATAGGAAAATATGAATACATATAATCGATAAGATTTTTTACGTCAATAATCAGATATATAGTCAATTTTAACAGATTACACCGGATGATTTCGAAGCAGAAACCAGCTACGTACCATTACTTCATTACTTACAACCACATACACCTTGATTCACATGTCATATTTCAGTCGACATATTGGTATTGTTTCGTTCGCTATTGTCGTGCAATGGGTCCACTCGGACTTGAAAAATGTATCGCTGTAGGTTACTTTTGAACACTATTTGCACTTTCAAATTCGAATCTAGTTTATTTCGATAGGTGGTCTACGTCTTACCGACTAGTCTAACTATCAAGTACAGCTAGAGTTCTTCAATATATGAAACCTTCAATAAATTTCCAAAACCGTATTTTCCAAGATCTATTTTAAGCGTTCTTTATATTTAACACTGATGTGATCAGAATATAATTGAATCGATGCTGGTGATCCTTTAATTCTGCCATTTATTTTATATTTTGCTATCATACAAGATGATTTCGCAGCAGAAACCAGCTACGTTATTATTCCTTCATTACTTCCAACTCCATACATATTTACTCACATGCCAGATTATAGCTTGACATATGCCATTATTTATTCCGTTAATGCTGTAGAAATATAATCCAAAAGTATATATTTGATCCCAATTTTATACAACAACTTATGTTATTTTTTCACAAAGTTTTGATGCACACGTATCTTTATTAAGTGAAAATTATTTATTGGCAACATTTATAGATAAGATGACACGGAAGACTTGTATCAATATACGGATACCCGACTCTGATCAGTATTACGTCACTCTTCATCAAAAAGAAAATAAAAACTTCCGAATTATCATGCATAAATAAGCAGAAATGAATGATCTTTAGTGTTTAGCATTTGTCACACATTGTCTTATCCAATACGGCTCCTTCATTCTTTTCATTGTCGTTTATGAGACCGTTAATAATAGTCATAACATTCTTGTGATCAGGCAATGCTACTACATGTCGAACTGTCTCGTCTGCTTATACTTTTTGTTTTTGACAGTTTAACTGCGGTTGTTTCCCCGTGTTGTATTGAGTGCTCGTCTGTCCAAGGTATTGTAAACAGCATGTATTGCAGTTTTAATAAATAACATCTTCGACTGTCCAAGGTATTGTAAACCGCATGTATTGCCTTAGCTTACATAACTAACATTCTTTGACTTGTATACCCTGACAATAGGCACATATATTGTTCATCATGGGGGGAGTATAAAGACATGTTGTGGCGTTCTTCATTGATTGCATAATGCCTAATAAATTTATATTATTTCTGAATGAGCAGCTAGGTGCCAGTCGATTAAGTATTAAGCTGGCACCTATTACCAATTAGCCTCTTCGTGGAGTGGCTCAGGCAACGTCTGTTCGACATTCGTCGATCAACGGCTAAATAATTGGCCGACTTGCATCAGTCGTAATAGTCCTTTCATAGACTATCTCAGATATCTCCGATGACTCCAACGGCGGATTTGACAATGTACGAAAAGAGGAAGAGAGTCACGGAGGCCTGTTTCTTTACAGTAGCGATACTGGATCATCAAAGAATATCGAAAACGGTAGATAGCCGAACAAACAAAATCACTCCGATGACTCTGACGGCAGATGGACGAAAAGGCGAAAGAGAGTCTCAGAGGCCTGTTTCCTTACAGTATCGATGTTGGATCATCAAAGGATATCGGTAAGGAGAGATAGCCGAACAAACAAACCAAGACAATGAAAATGACAAGCAACAAATTTACAAAATATAAATGAAGTGCGAAGAACAATGGTCAACTCACCACTGACCGGAGGAGTTTCATTGTCAATGCCGTGTGACTAGTCATTGCCTCCTCATGAGGAGAACATAGTGATGGAGAACAATTCTCGCAGGCAACCCGATGGACCTGAGAGAGGAGATAATGAAGGGAATGGAGATCCGGTCAAATGCAGCTGAAAAATTAAGAAAAACAGCCACAGCAAGCTGATGACTATTATTCTGACAAAACTGATGCACTTCACCAATTGCTGAATGGACCAAGCGCCCTTTGACAAACCCATGAAAACTCAGTGGGATCAAATTACGCCTACATAAATGAACGCGGATTCTACGCGCAAGCGCTTTTTCGTAGATGGATATGAGGGAGTTTTGAATCAAGATGGGCCGCAGATCTTTAGCACAAGTGATTAATCTCTTTTTATGTAAAAAACTCGACGGTTGATGTTGATGCCCGCTATGTCGGACTAGGAGGCTAATAGCATTGTGATGGCGACCTCCTTTCTCTGACTGTATGTCAAAAGCTGACAGACACGAGTAGTGAGTGGCGCGTGGGATTTGGAGGTGCCCGGGAGTGGTCCCCAGGAGTTAAGGATATCTGTAACAGATAAGTCCCTACTCCTGAAGTCACACCAAGGCGGGATTGGTTGGGGAGATTGAGTGGCTCCATAATTATGTAAGGAAAGTGACTCCTCTAAAACTTTGTCTAGGCCTATGCTACCAATCCAAACCAAGGCTCTATCCTTTATGCAGACAAACTTCTCCTTCTTGAATATCTTCCAGAAGGAAGCCTGAGAAGGGTTAGATGAGCAATGCTTGCCCTATCCCTGCTCAGCTGGAGCCTATATCTAGAGCTCCAATATTCATTCGAGAGGATATCTCTGGCGGAAACAGAGAGATTGGGAAGGTGTAACATTTTAGCTAGGACTTTGAGCTTTGTTGGAGTAGGAATTACAAGGATCGCGGTAGCTTGCGATGAGAGGTAGGGATTAAATTCGGTCAAACTCTCAATTCCAATTCTGGAGAAGAGTTGGATAGCTGCCTGAAAGAAGGCCACTCTAATAGGGTCAAAGTGAAACCTTTTTCTAAGCAACGTATAGTCCTCTAGCCGCCAGCGAGTTAGGTCATGAGAGGTGGTCTGTAGTTAACGCGACTGCTTAGTGCAAATGGGTTTAAACAACCACATCTTATGTAGCAGTAATATGTCGAGGAGAGAATTTGTTGTAGAGCAATGAAAGGTGGGGGAAGGTGGTTTATGAATAAGATAGTCGATCCTTGCTATGCGGAGTGCTGCATTAATCCAACGGCCAGTTCTGTCGCTGAAGTCACCAAGTAACATGTCATAACCGCTTCCCAATATTCGATCCATGAGGTCACGGTTCTTGTGAATTTCTCCTGGCCGTAAATAGACATTGGCTATGCTTATACGCTTACCGTTCTTAGTGTGATATAACTAAACAAGACATGGCTGGACATAAGTAGTTTAGCAAGAGGGAAGATCTTAAAGAGCATTTAACTAAGGTTAGAAGACCTTGAGAAGAAGAGGAGTGAGGTGGGGTTATGTATGAAGTATAGTGGGAACAAATGTGCTTAGGGATAAATCGAGTAATATCATGGGGGAGACGGATAGACCGCGTCTCCTGAAGGACTATAACATCTGCATATCTAAGATAGAAGGCTAAAGGCGGAAGCACCTCCTGAATTCCACTGCAGGGTATTCAGTGAAAAAGGCCCTTGATTACTTTTCATTGCGTAAGTGTTACCGAAGTGGGACGCCCTCCACCTAGTCGCAACTAGAGGCGGAAAGGTCGCCTTTACCGCTTCCCGTCACGACAAATGGAGTCGCTTGCCCACGGGCGATATCTTCATTTCCCTCGTTAGCCATAGCCCAGATCGAATCCTTCCGAGCAAGCTTCCGAGCGGCTATGCTCAGCGCTTACCCGTTTATTTTCTTAGATTTTGATGGTTTCTTAATATTGTTGGTCTTCCCATAAGGAGGAGAACGGAAGAGTTCCGCTAATTGACCCACCATTTTTTGGACCAATTTTTCAAGTTAAATCATTGATGCCTTATGCTGCATTTCAATAAGTTTCAAGATTTCCGTATCCAGCATCCTGTCGTCTTTCTTGTTAGACGAGACAGCTTCCACTAAGCTAGTCGGTTTTGCTGTCACACTCCTGTGTCTCTTTTGGTACGCCTTAAAGATTTTTCACTTTTTTGACCATGCGGGGTGGTCACCACCGCAGTTTCCACAAAATGGCTTACCTTCGTCTTTCTCAGGATGTATAGCAGTTGTACAACGCACGCCGCACTTATATGGTAAAGAACAGCCAGTGGAACAATGCCCCCCACTGATGACAATTGTTGCAGTGAGGGTACGTTAGTGAATCGGTTTCGATTATTGAAAATCTCAAACTATACCCCATAAAAGGATTGCATGTCGAAATCGAAAGTTTTAGAGCTTTATCCATCAGGGCATTGCAGAACGCCACGCGAATGGGGAAGCCTTTAATCCCTTTTATAAAGCGATCATTAGAGATTTTATAATCAGTTTCTAGGGCTGATATATCTTCTTCTGAAATGAATGTTGGCATATTATTTATCTTTATTGTTGCCAGGATTGGTTTGGAAGCAATTATGCCTTGTTCCGAATGCTCTTTTTTAAAGTAGTCGACGTAGACATTGCCAGATCAGGAGTGCAGAATGAGATTTTAATCTCAGATTCATAATATTTAATCGCATCGAACAATATCTTTTTTTAAATCGATCGGCAAAGCCTCTAATAAAAACATTGAACATGTTCTGTCTTTCCAGCGGCACCAAAAGTCTGATAATCACCAGGTTGAATAATTTTGGTACCGGGGAAGTTCACCCTCCGGAATATATTCAAGAGAAGCTAAATCTCCAATTACCTCGTTTATTGCATTATCAGGAAAATTAGTTTTCATTGAGTTCTTTGAACGCTGCGACATGCTAAATTTACTCATTTTTTGATTTCTTTTTTTTGTTACTTCGACACGATGTTTGATTAAGTTTTTTTATTTTTTTTATTTTTGTTGTTGTGGTCATGTGTAAGCGTGCGCCGGCACGCATTAAATAATAGTTGGTATAAATGGTTTAAAGAATTTCGTTGTTGTTCTAGTACAATTTAGTAAATGATTTCACAAGTCTAGATGTCTTGTGTATTTTAGGTCTTAAGTAAAGACTAAATAATAATTATATTAATAATTAATATTTTTTGTTTTTTTATTAATGAATGATTAATTAATAAAAATACATAATATTAATTTTATAATTTATATAATTATAAATATCTTAACGTTCATCTAACCTCTACTTGATCATTTCGTTTGCAAATAGAACAAGCTTGTGCGATCATTTCATCCATTTTCTTATAAAAACTACCTAGTTTATGCTTACAAGGTGCACTTCATTTCTTTAAAGTGATGTTAGAACAACTGATTACTTATGCGTTATCCGTCATCTGGTCCACTTTTCGATCTACAACTTCGAACAACTAGACTCCTGTAAATCGCGTTTTCTCAAAATGGTACTCGGCTTGCCACCGAAAATTTACTCGACTCCACTTTCTGCGCTAACGTCCATCTCTCTATCAATTGACTTCCAACAACGCATTTTTTAACTTAAAAAAAGTTTGAGATAAAATAACATACAATTATTCCTGTCAGTTCCGCTCGCTACGCTCGCGGATTGAGCTCAATCTATCGATAAAAGGTCATGCCTAAAAAAGCGCGATCTCAGATCCCTGTTCCTGATCAACAATCTTCCACATCTGAATGCAATGATGGTTATACCAGCTTTGAAGTTGGATGCGATTCCAAAGATTGCGATGTATGGACACTTGTTCGTGTTAAAATATCCGACCACTCGGTGTATAAACGTAAACATTTCACTTGCGGTTTTTGTACATCAGTACGACTACTACAGTTATCCTGCTCATCTACTCCTGTATCACACACTACCACTCAGACCAATGCTGTTTTAGATGTTTCCCTCGCATCAACACCTGACTTCGCATCATATAATCCCATTATTAAACCTACTCTCTCACACACTCCTCGTTCAACTACGTACCAAACTTCCATTAATCTTTCTCATTCTAACAATGCTAACGGCAAAGCTTTTCATCTCGTACCTCCTCTTTCCTATTCCTCCCCCAATCTAAATAAATCTCAAACTTCTTTATTCTCCTCACGAACTCCTTACTCGACCCCCCCTGTATCACCTCTCAATAATTTACACCCTTCCATCAAAATCATTTCCAGTAACATTTCCGATCAACTAATTCAACACTCCATTCCTGTCACTCATGCCCCAACCTATTTCAATTCTCCTTACTCTACCTCCCACGTAACACTTCCAAATAATTTACATCCGTCATTTAAAATCATATCCAGTCACATCTCTGATCAACCGATTCAACACCCCGCTCCTGTCACACTTGCTCCAACCAATATTAATTCTTTATCAAGCACCCCTGTCATTTCCACTTCTATCTGCTCATCTACCTCGACTCCTATCAGCTCTGTCAGTCCACCACTTCCACGAAATCGTTTTCCTTCGCGCGATCGCTGTATAATCATATCAAACTTAAAGCTTTCCGAATCTGCTTCTCCACAATCTCGCCTCGATGATGATGTATCTGCTTTCAGGTCTATCCTAGCAACCATTCTTCCTGATGATAACCCATCACTCTTCAATAATATCGCTCCTGTATCCTTTATTCGTTTAAACAAATCCACTAAATCAAATCATCTCAGTCCTCCACTCTTAAAAATCGTTTTCCGACATAGTTCACATGCCTCTTCGGTACTCTCCCAACGTTTTAAACTTCTTACCACTTCATCTACTTGCCGTATCTTTCCTGACCGCTCCCCTTCTGATATTGCCCAGCTCAATTTAGCTCGCATTGAAAAACATCGACGTGAAACAAACGGCGAGTCATCCTTATCTATACGTAAAATCAACGGAAATTTTCACGTTCTTCACACAAGGCCAAAAATTCGATGGCGTCCCATCTCTCCCCCTTGTCTTCTTCGCTAGTCGATCTCGCTCATAAGCATACTTTTCGTCTTAGTCTATTCAATACTCGCTCCATTCTTCATAAAGCTGATATGCTTCTCGATATCTTCGATCAATTATCTATCGATATTCTCTGCATTACCGAATCCTGGCACACTGACTCCAACGATCTTGCTATTCGTCGTCTATGTCGCTCTGGTTGTTCTCTAGTTGAATCAGCTCGTCAAATTACATCTCATACATCTACTGCGTCTAACCATGGCGGTATTGTTGCCATTGCTCGTCACCCAATGTCTTTACGTAAAATCAACGTTAACATCCGTTACACCTCGTTCGAATTACTCATATGCAGATTATCAACGCCTTTCCCTCTGGAACTTGTGATTGTATACCGTCCAGGTTCAGTTGCCCCATCACGTATCTTCTTTAACGACCTTGCAGATCTAATGTCTCACTGTTCATTGTCTTATACTCCTTCTTTTGTTCTCGGTGACTTTAACATTCGTCTTGATCGCCCGTCTGACTCTGACTCTATCACTTTAACTAATCTTTTTTCTGATTTTAACTATAAATTACTTTCAACAAGCCCAACTCATATTCTCGGCGGTGCTCTCGACATCATTGCTGTTCCTAACTGCTTCAATGACTATACCTCCTTGTCAATTACTGATCCTGGTTTGTCCGATCATTTCCTTGTCACTCTTACTCTTACTCGTCCCCATCCTCCTTCTCCGCCTTTACCATTATCTACACCAAGTCGACCCTGGAAGCTTCTCGATATCCCTATTCTCTGCACAGCCTTACTCAATTCTTCACTCTTTTCACTTCCTCTTAACTATCTCTCTCCCGATGATCTCTGCATTTTGTTTGATTCTGAACTTACGTCGATCCTCAATAACCTTCTACCTAGTCGACTTCGACGTTCCCAGCGCTTGCGCCATGCTCCCTGGTTCGATTCTGACTGTAGTCTTTCTAAGCGTCGACTCCGTCACTCTTTTCGTATGTATAGACGCTTTCTTAAACGTTCACCCAACTCACTCCCTCCAAATCTTCGTGATTCCTACTTTTCTCAACGCCGTTCACATCTCATTCTTATACGTACTAAACGTACTCTCTTTTGGCGAAATCAACTCGAGTCATCTTCCAACTCGAAATCTCATTGGAAAATCTTAAACTCAATTCTTTCACGATCATCTACCCCTTGTAATATAAATCCTGATGAATTTTCTTCTTATCTACAAACTAAGCTATCTAATTTACTTTCCCTACTACCCATAGCCCCCTTGTACCCACTCTTATCTTTAAATACTTCCCTCCCAGAACTATTCCACCTTCTTCCCGTTTCGTCTGATGAAGTTTCTTCGGTTCTGCTGTCATTACCTAATAAAACCTCTCCTTCTGACCCAATTCCCACTCACTTACTTAAAAATATCTGCACTTTTATCTTACCCTTCCTAACCACATTGTTCAACTCGTCCATCCGTAGCTGTACATTTCCTTCCATCTGGAAATGCGCCACTGTTCGTCCTATCATCAAAAAGCAATCTCTCGACTCTTCACTACCATCTTCGTACCGTCAAATCTCACTTCTCCCAACCCAATCTAAACTCCTTGAGCGTCTCGTTCTTAAGCAAGTTAATACATATCTCTATTCCTCTAACTTATTTCCTCCCTTTCAAGCCGCTTTTCGCTCTAATTACTCTACCGAAATTGCATGTCTTAAAGTTTATAACGACTTACTCATATCGCGCGATCATAAATTATGTAGTGTCATAGTTTCTCTTGATCTATCGTCTGCTTTTGACATCGTCGATCACTCGATTCTTCTCCATCGCCTTCGTCATGATTATGGCTTCTCTTTACCCACTGTATCATGGTTTTCTTCATATCTATCAAACCGTACATTTCGCGTATATTCTAACTCCTCTCTCACATCCTTCGTCCATTCCGTCCGGTGTTCCGCAAGGCTCCGTATTAGGCCCTATACTTTTCTCTCTTCTTCTTGGTGATTTGTCTTCGATTTCTCATAAATTTAACTTCCATGTTATGCAATATGCTGATGACATTCTCATCTATGCTCATGCACCTGTTTATCGTATTCACGATCTTAGTGTTTCTGCTTCCGACTGTCTTGTCTCAATTTCCAATCATCTTTCTTCCCTTCGCCTTTCTCTGAATCCTGATAAATCCAAAATTATGTGGATCCTACCTCGACGCCTCGGCTTCGAACCTCCCTCCGTATCATTAAATTCTACAATTCTTCCTATCGTTGATAATCTCGTTTTCCTAGGCTTCCATTTTGACAACCGACTTTCAATTAAACCTTTCGTTAGAGATAAAGTACGCTCATCTACCTTGATACTCCGCAACCTCCGTCAAGTTCGTAGATTGATCGATTTCCCTTCTTGTATGACTCTCATATCATCTCTCCTTTTTTCTAGACTCGATTATTGTCTTAGTCTATTTTCCAACTCACCTAAATCCACTCTTCTTCCCCTACAACGCATCGTCAACGCAGCTGTCCGAATTCTCCTCCGTCTTCGTCGTTTTGATCACACATCCTACCATCTTGCTTCTCTCGATTTGCCTACAATTTATTGTCGTGTTCAAATTCGTCTTCTTATCGTTGCTTTCCGCCTTGTAACTTTTCATACCCCTTAATTTCTCAACCTTCCTTTTCTTGATAATTCCCGTCCTGTTTACTGTTCCTTGCGTTCCTGTAATTCCCTTCTTTTACATGTCCCAAACTACTCTACCTCCTTTGGACTCCGCTCCTTCCTGGTGGCTGCTCCTCTATCGTGGAATCATCTGCCCATTCATATACGCCAATCAACTTCCCTGCAGTGCTTCAAACGACAAATCCGATCCCATTTTAACAATTTAACTGCTTGACTTTCTCATTTTTGTTTGTGGACTTGTAAGCGTACAGCTTGTACGCATTTGCCACATTAAATAAATTTGTATTATTATTATTATTTGATTGTCCGAATCAAAAGAATTTCAGCAGCACCTTCAAGAGTACATAAAAAAGCCAATATCGTCAATCCTGAAATCACCACAGCCACTCGCCTACACCCTCATTGGCAGCAACAATAAGCCATCAAAAGACCTATCATCGTTCGCACTTACCTTCGCAGTTATCACGACGAGCTTTGCACTATCCACATTCCCTGTCATGAAAGTTCAATTTTTTGTCGCTGCAAATTTTGTCACCTACAATGTCTACCTATTTCACATGTATTATTATTCCAATACATACCAAAGCCAAAAGGCTATTCAGGCAGAGTCTAAAAAAGAAGAAAAGCAAATAGTCAGTCAACGTAGCTAATTAGGGTATTCCAGTGGTAGTGTTGAATGGCGGCATTGTTCTGATTAACATTGACAACTGATTACTTATCTGGTCCGACTTTTCGATCTACAACTTCAAACAACTCGACTATTATAAATGGCGTTTCGTCAAAAAGGTACTTAGCTTATCAATGGAAATTCACTCGACTCAACATCCTGCGCCAACCTCTATCAATTGACTACCAACAACGTATTTGCCTATCACGTATGTATTCTCTTGTCCAATTCTTTCTACAATTCCTCTTCGTAAAATCGATTTACTACCTGTAGATCCAACTATAATTCAACCATTTCATTAATAATTAATAGTTTTTGTTAATAATCAATGAATTTTAATTAATAATTATTCTTTTATATATTAATTATCAATATTAATTAATATAAATTATTAATAATTTAAATAACAGTTTTATTATTTAGAATTAATACGTATATATTACTTGTTTGTATCCAGTATGTATTAATTTATATTGATTACCAACTTTCGATCACCTTAGTTGACTGTTTCTCTGTTGTTTTTATAATCAAAATTTCAAATACAATAATGTCACGTAATAATAAATACGAGTATTTATTTTCTGATAACATTTGATTAATGATTTCCAAATTACAGTTTATTAGAAGACAAAAATGGCAAAAATGTTTGAGCAGCAGTAATATTATTATATTGTACCTTTGCAGTTTAATTCCACTGACTGACGGTTGTCCGGAATAAGCATGCGATGTCGACTGACAATGTTATTGCACCAAAGATCCCAGTTTTTTACCTCAGATCCTATATATAACTCGTAGGATAATGTGCTAAAATATTTCCTTCTCAATGATATCAGTTGATGGTATAAAAATGCTAGATTCAATTTTGATATTATTTTATTATCAAGGTGATTCCAATTTTCAGTGTATTTCTTTTCTTTTATGTCTCTTGTTAAGTAAAAAATGACTTATCTAACTATGAAAAGTTATTGTATTTGTTCAGTTAATTCATAAATTACCCGAACATATTATGCTAGATTGAAGGCATAAATTTTAAACGAGAAAACTGGGCACTAAGCCATAAATGAAAATCCGGAGTACGCTGATACTAACGTGAGAACGTATTAAATTTATATAAGATTTAGGACGTGGACCGTCCATGGACCACTGAATAATTTATACTCTACTTTATCTTGCGAAATACGTTGAAGTAAGCAAGACTAAAATTGATCTATGGAATTTAAATCATTTATTGTGAATTAATCTCTGATAAAAAACTAAAAATTTGATAATCGAAAATTTTTTAACACTATGAAAATAGGCGTATCTTCTTTTTCTTTAGCCTTTATCCCGTTTTGAGGCGGGGTCGGCTATGTAGGATTTGGTCTTCAATTTCGCCCTATTTGGTGCTCGTCCGGACGAAGTCCAGAAATTTAAGGCGTCGATTGAGAAGTCCGTCGGCAAGTCTTGAGAAGTCCTGCTGCGTCGATTTCGGTGTACGCCCTAGCTCTACAATTGCGAAATTTGAAGGACTTCACCATTGATAACGAATCTTGTTAGTATACTACTGATCTACATGTCGTATGGACCTGTCACCGGGAGTTGTCCGCGTTTAGCTCACCCCACAGCTGCCATGCTGCAGGGAGTTTCAATGGGCACAACGAGGTGGAACGGACTAAAAGATTTTGTAAATTTATAAGATTTACAAAATAAAATAAAACTAAAAGATTTTGTAAATCTTTTAGTAGATGAAGCAATAATTCATTATTTTTTGAATTTTGGAGCATTATTAGCAATTACTAATTTATTTTTATATTTCGTTAGCTGTCATCAGAAAAAGTACAATTTGTGCATTCAAATGGGTCGATGAATGAGTCGATGTCACAACCATTAATCGGCCCAACTTATCCTTCACAAGGTCGGAGAGCCGCTTTTTCGAAGACGGTGCTCAAGATTCAAACATGGGGTCTTCACACGAGGATCTAAGCAGGGAAGATAATTCATAGTCTGTGAATGTTTGTGGCGTTCCTGTAGCTGCCGAGCGTTGTCTACAACAAGGATATAACCGCGATTGGCACGGTGAGGCGGGCACTCCTCTGAATATGGAGTCGCGTAAAGACGCAGAATTTTTAGACAACGAGGGCATCTCTTGCGCTGCCCGTATAGACGACGGACTCCATGAGGATTTACACTGACATAATGGATAATTCTATTCTTTTTGTAGATTGACTCAGATATTTTAGTATTTTTCACCTTTAACATTTGACACTATTTATTTAACAGATTTTAATAAAACAAGTTATACGTATATTTTCTGATAATGCTACAGCGGCTCATAAAACATAAAAGTTAGTATTTTTATTGATCCTGCTCCAAAATCACAAATTTAAAAATTAAAAATGGATCGAGATCGGTTATTTATATTTTATTAATTCTTTTGTTGATATTGATATGGGGGAAATTATATAATAAGAAAAAAGGATATCTTGTAATTATATGAATCTATAAGTACTGAATCGCTCGTATGATGATCTGTTTAGAAGGAATTAATATAAGTTTAATGAAATAATGTGCGGAATGTATTATAATCGGATAATGTAAATCCAATTACCAGATAATGTAAATCCAATTACCAGATCGTTAGTCTTGATAGATGAGTGGCACTGTGCAAAAAGGCAATACACGATAGTTAACTCACTGTTGAGCTTATGAGTACTAGACGATCGTTTAAAATTAAAAACAGTATCAATATGCAGGTAACAACAATTTACATCGAATATGATTTTGTCTGGATGAAATTATAATGATTTATATAGTTTTAGTATATAAAACCATATTTCACCATTATTATTACTGAAAAGTAAAGTTACAAATGACTTTAAATAAGTGCTTTAAGCATGAAATGCATTTACTTACAGAGAGTGTTTGACGCTATTAACTTCTACTTTAAGGGACTTCATTGTATTTTTACTTAATGTAAAATATTAAAATTGATTTTCTGATAAACTTTTATCAATATGTAATAATATAATATAATATAGTAATATAACAATATATCAATATAGTAATTATCAAACTTTTAAAAATTAATTTAAATGAAAATATTATATTCAACATTTATTTGAATATTATACAATAAGCACATCTTTATGAAAATTGTTTCCTATAAATTTTTATCATTACAAGCAAGTAAATAATGATATCAAGCTTCTATAACTTAAATTTAAATAATATACCCAATAAAAACATATATTTATGTTCTTCTGGTTGTGGCGCAATATTATCCTCACATGTATTGTTCCTATTCTTGATACAGCAGGGCGCTACTAATCAGTCTGGGTTAATCTCATCAGCTGTTGACCCAGACCTACATTTCACGTTTCGACCTTTATTATCTGCTTACTCCGTACACTGGTGTATATAAATTTATGTATGCGAATTGTTCAAAATGCATCGAAATCACAATTTGTTTAAAATGCGTTATTTTATGTTAAAAAGAAAAATATTAGTTAAATAAAAGTTAATATATCGTGACGCCAATCTAAAATTTTTGCCTGTTGCTGTGGAAACGTTTGGTGTGTTGGCTATATAGGCATATTACTTCATACGTGAAACTGGTCGGCGAAAGCTGACCTGGATAGACTCAAACGTATCCTGAAGAAAACTAGGTGGGCCCTGAAACGGGCTCAGCATCTGTCATTGAAAGGGAAAGCCCAGGTGCGCCTTTGGGGCACTTGGGCTATCTCAGGATTAGTCTTCTTCTCAAGAGGACGTCCCCCAGAGCAAAGGCTAAGGTTTCTTAAGCTCCTCGTCTCTCGTTTACCCAGCATAGTCCGCGCCGATTGGATTCTTCGGGGGGTGAAAGACCCCGGGTGGTTCAGTCGGAAGGCGGCGTGTTGGATCGGTTGGGGGCTCAGATCCCCCTGGACCTAAGGCCATGAAAGAGAAATGGAAGATGAAAAACGAAAGAAAAATTTTGTCATTTTTTATCTGAGTTGGTTATGACCTACCTTATTTTGTTCTTGCCTGCTATATTTTGGTGTATTTAATAGTCTTTATTTATTTATTTATACGTGAATTAGGTAGGCGAATAATGTCAGTGACAGTAGAGTGACGGTCTACATAATTTTTGCTGCAGAGACTGATCGTTGCCATCGAACGGGGCAATGCGTGTTATATATTTTATAAAACTTTACTTTTTTGATAAAACATTTTGGACACAGCTGACAGGACAGGGGATATACATAATTTGGATGTTATGTATTATTTATGGTTTTTATTCAATTGTTTATATGTCATTTGTTAACATTTATTAATCAAATAATAATAAAAATAGATATTCTGTCATTTAAAATAATATATGTATTATAACATTCAAAAACGTGTTTTGTACGAAATTTTTCGTATGCTGAATTCATCTAATAATTGTTAATCAAGACTATGTTATCGAAAAACAGTTTATAATCTGTCTAAAATGTATTTAAAACTATAACACGCACAGCAAAATAATGTGCAATCATAAAACGGCGCTAGTTTCAAATTCAAGAAATTTATCCAATTTCTTAAAAGAAAGTATCATTAAATTTAAAGCATATATTTGGATGAATAAATATCTATAAAAATCTCAAACCCAAATTATTGAGGTTTGAAAAATTATATTTTACAATAAATGGGTATAATAAATGGAAAATAGTAATCAAATACAGAAATATAATTTATTAATATAATTTTAAAGTTAAAAAAGACTATTTTGCTTATATATTCCAAATAAACTTCAAACACATAATTCGTATTCGCTTATGTCTACAATTTTGAAATAATTAACTTTATTAAACATTTAATCAATATACACAACGTGCACATCTTTATGTATTCGAATTGTTTAAAATGCGTAGAAATCTAAATATTTTTAATATTCGTTGTACTTTATATGTTAAAAGGAATATTGATAAACGCGAAGCTATTGATAATTGAGATCAATTTGAAAATCTTAATGTCGTAAAAACTGATTTTTTATTTTAAACTATAATTAAAACTAATATATTTCTAAAAATGCTATATGAAGAGAATTACCAGACTTACATGTATAATTAAGGAAGATGAGAGTCGATCAATTGTTTCTTAAGGATAGGAGTGGAGTGATTAGAGCGGAAAGTGGATTGGAAAGGAGGGTACAGATGGATGAAGATAGATAAAACGTTGATCTGTATTAAGATAAGGCGCTCTAAGAGCTTAGAAATAATAGGGAGGAGTGAAATGGAACGATAGCTAGACGTAAGTGAGGGGTCGAGCGATTGTTTCTTGAGTAAGAGACAAACGATGGCGGATTTCCAGTGTGAAGGAAAGATACGACTGCGGATGGATGAGTTAAAAATAGAGGTGAGGAAAGGGGATATCGATAAGCATATGAATTTAAGTATGGGGGTAGACAGGGGATTGACAGGTTAGGTTTTGTTAGGCAAGGACATCATTTGTGTATAATTAGTATATATAAAATAGTATAATTTTAACCTCGGGTCGAGATTAAAATTAAACAAAAAAGATTAAATTAAAATTAGTATTGGTATTATGTTATGTTATAAAGATATTATTTGTAGTATTTTGTGTTTTAATTATATTTGAATAAAAACAAAATTTTAAAGTTGTGCATTTTCCAGAGTTGAATTACAATATTGAATTTTTGTGCTTCGAGCATTTGCTGTTAAAATAAATGAAAATATAAAATTATTTTCCATTGATACATTCGATGTATTCATTAATCGTTCACGGCGTATAAACATCGAGAAGCAACAAGAAAATGTTAATCACGAATTTTCAACTATTTCAATAGTCCTTTTCAAGTGATACAATTAATAACAAAGAAAAGAAAAACTAAAAACTAATGTATATATGCAATGAAAACGGAATAAACACGCAGTGAATCTATCGGTTTTGCAATGTGCTTGTCGGGATAGCTAATTTCCAGTTATCTTTATTACCATCCATCGAGTTAGCACAGTTCTGGATGTGAATACTTACCGTGTTTGAATTGCCCAGCCAAATATTTTGGACAGACAAAGCAGGGTTTAAACACCAGAATAAAACAGCATAAATATAATTTTAAAAGGGGAGATAATTCTTCAGCATTGATGAATCATTGGTTGATCCATAATCATGAACCAGACTTTGCCGCAGCTAAGGTCTTAGAAAAGGAGGAAAACCTACCAAGACGTCTGATAAAAGAAAGTATTCACATCCAGAACTGTGCTAACTCGATGGATGGTAATAAAGATAACTGGAAATTAGCTATCCCCACAAGCACATTGCAAAACCGATAGATTCACTGTGTGTTTCTTCCGTTTTCATTGCATATATACATTAGTTTTTAGTTTTTCTTTTCTTTGTTACTAATTGTATCACTTGAAAAGGACTATTGAAATAGTTGAAAATTCGTGATTAACATTTTCTTGTTGCTTCTCGATGTTTATACGCCGTGAACGATTATATAAAATTATCTTTAAATATGATTTCACAATATGGTATTTTTGCTATGATTTAGATCAGATCGCCGAAATTTTTGACCATAATGACCAGTGAATTCATAATTTAAATGCTACAGACCATTGTTACAATTTTTAATCGATAATTTTTTTAAATGATCTCGAAACACAAAAATGCAAAATGAAACTATTAATTGTTACCAATTTATGTAAACTTTAATAAATAAATAAAAAAATTGTAAAATCAATTAAAAAATGAATTAAATATATCAAACTTTTAGCATTACACATTACTAATGTGATTGATATTCCTGCTTACTTGAAATAAGATAAAAAATACTTACATCAAATGTTCTTAATGTTATAGGCGAACTACATTTATTTCAAATTGGGATCGGTGCCGTGCTTTGATAACTCACAGATGATAAAACCTTTTCACATAAACAAGTTGTGGATAATTGAATTCGAGTTTTTATCGAATTTTCACTGAAAAGCTGACCATAGATTGGTCTAGTTGTATTAAATAAATTGATGATTTTCAGCATTTTTTATTTAATTTTCAATATCTTCAGTCATATATTCCATTTTGCGTTTGATAATATTAACGAACATTTGATAATTGTATTATCATTTGCCTGAAGACCAAAAAACTTTTCTCGGGACCTTTAGCGGTTTGTAGACCATCACTTTTGCGAGTGCTGATCTAGGCATAAAAGAGGTTGACCGACTATACCAGTTTAGAGAATCCGATACAGCTCCATCAAACGCATCACACTTGATGACAAACGGAATACCATTATATGTGGCTACTAATCTTAATTTATTAAAGACTACAATTTTTTCGAATTCAAAAGTAAATGACTTTATCTATACAATGGAATGGCTACAACCCAGAATGTTAGTATTCGTATTGCGATGAAGAGAAGCACGCCTTAAGGGCACTCAAATGAAGAAAGCAAATTTGAATTTTCAGTTTTTGCAATTAACGTAAGCGTTCCGGATTTACCCGTTTTCGTTGTTTCCAATATTGTACCATAAAATATTTATAGTTTGACTGATACAATCGATTTTAACTCATTCGACGTTAACATTCTTTTCTTGGCTTCTAACAACAAATTATGTTCATATTGGGATCAACTAACTATATCCAGCAATTGTAATATTGTCTAAATAAGGAAATGTATTTTGAAGATTTTCTTCTGACAGAAATGTGTCAATTGCATGCTGGAATGCAGAAACCCCATTCGTAAAAACAATAAAATTCGGATGAATTCATAAATGCGACCAGACGCATCGAAAACGGTATAAAATCGTTAGTTTTTACAATTTTGAATGTTACGGTACTCATTCGCAAAATAAATGTAGAAATAAGTTCTAGGTAGCGGATAATCATTCAGATCAATAAAAAGATAAGTTGTACGAGAATAATATACACAAAGAGGTTTGGATTTCATGTTTAGATTTTATGTTTGGATTTCGTGACTAAATGTGCTCTTCACGTTTATTTGATGGGTTCTATTATGTCATGTTCTAACAATTTTCTAATCTCCTGATTTATAAACCCACAATAAATCTCGTAAATTTCCTTAATTTAATAGCGATTGGTTAATATTTTCGCCAATATGAGAAATATATTTGGCTCAATAAGGTATGATGCTATCTTTCTACAAGTTCTAGCTTTATCAATATTCAAGGGATTCTTTTATCCATCGAATTTGATAATTACAATAGAATATATTTGCTGGAATTCAATTCAGAGTATTGCATAAGATAAACGCTTGTTATTTTGTAATATTATCAATACGAGTTTTATGTTCGGCCATAAATACGGAAATATACCTTCTACAATATTGATATGTTTAGATCAATATTTGTTTCTAAAATGTTTCCAAACATTTTCCACACGTTTTTTTGCTAAATATCAATCACGTAAAATTTACTTAGAAATAAACTCAATTTTTATAGTGTCTGAACAAAAGTAATTACTCAAAAGTCATTCCAATTACTATAAAGTATCATCTGCTCGGTTTAAATACCTTGTATTTTAACATTGTATTTTAATCATTGATTTAACTTTGCTAAATATCAATCACGTAAAATTTACTTAGAAATAAACTCAATTTTTATAGTGTCTGAGCAAAAGTAATTACTCAAAAGTCATTCCAATTACTATAAAGTATCATATGCTCGGTTTAAATACCTTGTATTTTAAAATTGTATTTTAATCATTGATTTCTAAATTTGTCAAGCGATTTCAAAAATTCTTCATGACTTCATTAATAAAATATATTCAAAGTTATATTGAAAATTAAGACAATTAAAAAATAGAAATTTATGTAAACTTACAATATAATGTTTCTAACGCTCGTCGGAATTTGGAGAGTATTTATGCTCGTATCTTTTAAAACTCTAAATGATATTGCAATTATAATTTCACATATCAAACAGCAGTTATACATTTGATATAAGCTTCTGAATTTCCTTAGATCCAAGTCAATCAAGTTTGGAAATCCAGTTAAATATCTTAACACATAAACATTGTATTTGGGAAGTTTGGAAATCCAGTTAAATATCTTAACACATAAACATTGTATTTGTTCTCCAGCGCTTAATACAGACGGGTGAATACTTGCAGTCGCAAATCCCAGTCTTTGCAAGGGAACAAGGAACTCTCGTTGTTTCAAATCACCATATAGCCTTTCTCCCTACTTCAATCCAGTTGTGGGGAGTACAGGCTACTGATGCGAATCAGCTAGTTCGAAATGGTGACTTTGTCATTTGCGACAATTTCATTGTGGAATTTCTTTCGTGGTGCTGACACCCTGATATTGTATTTGGGGTATTGCAAATGCACTTACCAACATTTAAAACGGATAAACATTTCAAAATATTGGTAATTTGAGCTAATAAATAATGAAATTCCAATGTTTTGATTTTCTAGCAATGAACAACAACCGAATATTTAATAACTTACAAAGTATTTGATATCAATAATTGACATTAGTTAATGAAATTCCAGCATTAAAAATTTTATACGAATTGAATTAGAATTTCATAAAACAGTCAATCATAAATTTTACGGAGTAAATAATTAAGGCAAGCATTAAAAAATAATATTATTTTAACAGATGGAAATGCGTGATAACCATCTAATTAGGCTCACTAAACAGAATTATAGAGTTGTTAGACTTTAAGGATTTAAAATGCTTGTCGATATGATAAAGAAAAAAGATATAAAAATACATGATAAAGAAAAAAATTAATTTTAATTAATTTTAAGTTTACAATTTAAAGTTGTGTGAGTATTAATATTAATGTATAATATTAATAGATTAATATTATAAAACATTCGTAAATGAAAAAATATTACAAAGTTCTATGAATTTATACAAATTATATTAAAGACAAAACTTTTAATTTGATATAAAACAAATTAAAACTAAAATTAAAACTTTTAATTTGAGTTTTAATACGGTTTCAGCGTGTTAAGATAATAATGCCAAAATATTGGTTAGTTAGTCATTAAACTAACAAAGAGTGTCTATATTGCTTTACATATTCATTTTTTGAAGATAACAAGTAAAATCGTATATTCAGAATACTAGAATATATTAGATAATTAAGTTATAAGATCATAACTAATAGCATATTAGACAAGTAAGTTAATAGTTATATTTAGCATACCCTATAGAATTTGGTTCCAATTATGACTTCGCTTTAAATAATTAGGTCGCTGATATTGCAAATAATATAAACTTAGAATTAAAACATTATAAACTTATATTTTATAATAACATGAATTTAAAGAGAGTGAGACCATTCCGCGTGAATTTCTTGTAAAACATGTAAGCTAATTTTCATGTAAACACATTGATTCATTCATTGATTGCCGTCTGCCAGTCCTCCTCTGCATCCAGTAGTGGGAGGGATCTGGCACTGATGAGTCATTGTGATGACGAAACGGCATTCATCATTCTTTCGCGTATGGCTTACAAATCATCTGGCTTGATATTATCACTTAATATTAGAAATTTATACTCAGTATAGTATCCTTTATTCGATAAAGAATTTCTGTGTAAATTACATTATTGGCAGATAAGATTAAATCACTTTTAATCAAACCTTTCTAATCTCGAAGTTTTACTGACTTCGAAACTGATTTTCCTCTTATATAAAGGGTAAGTCTAAGTGTAATTTACATTTTAATATTTTTATTATGAAAACAATATTTATTTTAGCACATTAGCCCCAAATGGCTATTTTAATTGTTCATAGAAAAAATCCGTCCGTCAACTGTCGTGTAAGCGACACGAGCTTGTAGCGCATTTGCTGCTGTTTGTTTTAATAATCGTACATATTTCACTTTATTCTTTTCAATCATACAAATATCGTCTTTATTGTATTACAGTTTTCTCCTCTAACATCCAGTTAATAATTTCTAATATTGCGTTAACAGCGTCTGTCCTTTTTCCTTTTATCGTTTAAACAATATTTATTTTAACAATAAAATAAATAATAATCGTCTGGCTTAAATTAATAAGATATCGTTATGTTGACTACCAACATGGATTTATCTAATTTAGGATAAAAGTTTTGAGAAATTATATCATTTTTCTAAAATATATTACAAAGTAAAAATTCTGAGGATGCTAACAGAGGTTAGCGAAATATCAATAAAAAATTCTTTTTGATCTAGCTCCAGTAATTCTTTAGAATAATTGCCTATTTCTTTAACGTTTTATTTTTTGTTAAAATTAACGGCTCTGTATTCAGTGATGATTTCTTATTTGTTATATAATACGTAAAGAAATATATATATATCGATATTATAATATCGTTATATATCGATATTGTTACGAGGTAACGTTGTTAAGAAATTATTTTAAACTCACATATATATAACCGAATTGCTCTCCGATATAGCGTTTATTTTTCTTTTAAAATTTTTATCGACAGTCATGTATCTTAAATTGATGCCATAAATTGTAGTGTGTAACAATTTTTAATAATTACATGTGAATATCCGGAACACTGTCATTTCTCAATTTGATGCTTTTCCAATTAGATGTACTCAAATATCTGGAATTGAAAAAAATATAAAATTCTAGAAGTCTTATCTTACATATGCTGTGTGTTATTGAATTCGGATAAATCTATATTTCCAAGTGCACAATTTACGAATTCCCTAAATAAATATGAGCATAAAGAATTTTGATAAACTTTCGTTTAATAAATTAAAAATAAGGAATGTTTATCCATTTTTAAATTTATAATTTTAAAATAGAACCGACAAAACATAAATTTATTTTTATCTTTCGCTAGTTGTTGCTAGTATCATCAAAACATATTGTATAATTAGATCAGATCTAATTAAACAATCTTAACATTTTTATAATTTATATCTTTTATAACTTAAAATGCTTTATAATTCAAATTTTATGAGTTATATATTCAATGTTAATATGCGATGTATCAGAACTAAGAATAGAGGTCATCTGGAAGAATTGCTATACTTTCAGGTTAAGGACCTTATATTCGACTCGACCTAGCAGTCTGCTCAAATCCATAAAAATGATGAATTTCTTATGATGAAATTTCATTATCTAGCGTAATCAAGTGTACACAGATTTTTAAGACAGAGTTTATTTGCAATCCCCAAAAAAAGTATTCGAAGTAAGAGGTTAAATTTATTAACAAAATAATTATTACTTAATCAGTAATAAAATGATTATATAATTAAGTCATAAAAAATATTTTAATGAATTATTTTGTATAAGCATAAAATAAACTTATGTGAAAATAATATTGTCTAAAAATAATATATTTAGTAATATACATATTTATATTTTAAATTATAATTGATGGGTCGTGTAATTCACAGAAAAAATGAATTTCTTTAATATCTCGTTATTTAACTGTGAATATTATCAATTAGTATTATAGCAATAAATATTTTATAGTATTAAATGCATTATCTAATATTATTTATCACATAATTAAATATAAAATCTCTTAAATCTTTTTATGCGAATTAAAGACACGTTTACCTCATAATTAAATATTTTTCATGTCAAAAATATATTAAAGTATATTATATAATAATATATATTATATATTATATATAATACATAAGAAAAGTATAATTACAATTATATTGCAATTCTTTGATATGTGTTAATTAGTTTTTACATAATAGACAAGTAATAATATTAAAAATTATTATTAATTATTATTAATTTTTTAAAGAGAGAAGCAAATTATTAAACATACAAAAACAATAGGGTTACCCGCAAATGTGTCCCATATAGTTAGTCTAGCTTGAGTGTTCAGGCATCGGGCGGAGGAAAGCAAATTGCGCACCTCGTATGCACCTGGAAGCCATCCTGCACAGCACTACGCTTGTCAGCTGCCTTAATTTTTTGATTTCTTCCGCGTATGTCTTTTTCCGCTTCGCAGCCAGCAGCAATGCGATTCGCTACAGTGCTGTGGAAGCTTCATTCCCTACACCTCCGAAATGGGAGAGAATAAATGAAATGATTGAAGTCATCTCTATGGTCGTAACTTGTTCAAGATATTTGGTCTTCTTTCTGTTTTAATGATGCCCAAAATAGTCGACGGGTGCCTTTGACTGGTTCCTAGGTGAAAATGCGCTGAAGACGCATACATCAAAGAAGGTTTTCACCTTTCGATCGCCAAAGAGGCTTCGCGACGTCTACGCCAGTAGACGTGGCGACGTCTACTGGCGTAGTATTTGTAGCGACGTCTACGCCAGTAGACGTCGCTACTAATTATATTATCATAGTAATATTATATTGTTATAAATAATATTAAAAAAATATTATATAATTTTATTACTATGAGTTAATATTGAATTAAATTACTTTAAATTCAAAAACTATTATATAAATAATATCAATAGAATTAAATATCCGCTTATCTCTCAGCTTCATATTGTTAAAATGCAAAAGTTAATAAGGTCAAAAGCTGAGTTAGTTATTATATATATTGCCAAAGCTTCCGCCGCATTACAGCTTCGTCAGTGGCTCATCTGAAAACATGGAACACAAACATCATTACAAAAACATTAACAATCAATTAATAAATAATTAAAAAAAATAATATTTATCATTGCATCGAATCAAGCAAGCCCACCGCCTCGTATTTATTGTTGAGGCGCTTGTCGCTATCTGCACCCGATATTAAGATTGCCTCCATTAGTTTTCGCGAGACAACGTTATCTGCTCGGTAGAGTACTTTTGCGATGCACTTTAGTTGCTCATTTGCAGAAAAAGCAACCAAAGAAACGTGCATTTGATAAGAAAATTACAATACGATGTGTACAGAGATTTCCTGTCATACCGTTACTATACAATATGATGAAAACACATAAATTACCAAATTCGCCTGTGACTAATGAGATTAACGCCTCGCTCTTAAAATGCAGATCGATCATCTCTGCTATAGATGGTTCAGCATACAAGATTTCGAAAGTTATCACAAGGCTATGTACCCCAGTTTTAAAACATGTGCGCAGCCATATTTCAAGCACAACTGATCTGCTACAGAAGTTAAATTCGACAGTTGTTCTCGCTCTACAATATGCCACGACGATTGACTTTACCTCACTGTATACAAATGTAGATAATGAGTCAGTAGTTTATTCTTTAGAATCAATTCTACAGAATGTCGATCCACAACAGTTTGGACTTAGCCTCCGTATCGACGATATCACGCACTTCGTAAGGGCAATCCTCTGGTGTGACATTTTTAAGTGCGATAATCAATTCAATCAACAAATAAAGGGACTCTCAATGGGTAATTGTCTCGCCCCAATCCTGGCGATCGTGTATTTGGATAGACTTGATAATGAATTCCTCGCACAAAATGTCACACATTACTTTCGCTACATTGACGACGTGCTCATCGTACATGAGGCGAGTCTATGCCGCCAAACCTTAATAGATACTTTCAACACAATGGATAGCAACCGTCGTTTGACCGCCGAATTAACTACTACCGGTGCTGATAGACACGTGCCATTCTTAAATGTCTAGTTTGGACCGAAAAAGGTAAAGGAATACGAGTAGTATCAGAAGGCCACAAAGCTTAATCTTACGCTACATAAACGATCAGCCTACCCCTACAGTGTGAAGAGGGCTATCTACATTAACATGCTGCAAACAGCGCGCATGTGCACTAACAGTAATGAAGAGGCAGAAGATAAGTGCAGGAATATCGACGTGATGTTTAAGGAAATAGGCTACACGGACAGTGATCTTATAAATATGAAAAATAAAAGCCCTAACAGAACACAGCTAGCATTGCGAGGCTAAGCTATCCTTAAGATCCCTTTTATAAACGACGCTTTTACAAGCAAGGTGAATCGGTTAGCGAGACGACGCAATCTTGATGTCCGCATAGTTTATGGGAATTCTAGAAACTTAAGAAAGAGAATAATTCGCAGTCGCTTTTATGAGGAGCCACCACCGTGCACGAGTGCCTGTCCGATCTTTGACCAGAAAAGCAGACAGCATAATGCTTCATTGTGCTCCCAACGTAATGTAGTTTATGAAATGTTTTGTGATAAGTACGCTGCTGTAGGTAAGAAGGTTAGCTACATAGGAGAAACACAATCTCCGGTTTCTAAACGGCTCATGGAACATTTAAGAGCAGCACGAAACCCTTCAGCGCCTTCTTACGCCAGCAATACATGGGCCGCGCATTATTTACAACAGCATGCAAATGAGCAACTAAAGTGCAGCGCAAAAGTACTCTACCGAGCAGATAACGTTGGGTCGCGAAAACTAATTGAAGTAATCTTAATATCGGGTGCAGATAGCGACAAGAGCCTCAACAATAAAGATGAGGCGGTGGGCTTGCTTGATTCGATGCAATGATAAATATTATTATTTTTTAATTATTTATTAATTGATTGTTAATGTTTTTGTAATGATGTTTGTGTTCCATGTTTTCAGATGAGCCACTGACGAAGCTGTAATGCGGCGGAAGCTTTGGCAATATATATAATAACTAACTCAGCTTTTGACCTTATTAACTTTTGCATTTTATAAATAATATCATTAAATAAAATAGTCGCAACAAAAAGTTGCTTAATAGCACCTTTAAATTAACATCGTAAAGAGTTAATCTATTTAATAATTTTTTAAATCGTTGATTTAATAAAAAATTGTAAAACTGTCGAAATTTTATTAAAATGTTACCTAGCAAATTATAAAGCAACTATAATTAAAAAGTAAGTCATACAGTAAATAATTAAAAAGTAAGTCATACAGTAAATAACTATAAAGTAGATTATTAAATTCCACAAATATTGAAATGTATAGTTCTACTTTTGCTTGTAGTAGAACTCAAGATAGTTCAGATCATTATAGTTAGTTTAAATAAGAATAGGTGCAGCGCATGATATCAAACATGAATTACTTATAATTTTAAAGAAATTTACAGTTTATAAATAATATTTTACTTTGTCTTCAGATGCTTTGAATTAAAAAGCTCAGAATTAATTTTTTTTTAACTTTGAGTAGTTCATATATATTGTGGTCAATAAATGTGTTTAATGAATGTAGTTCATATATGTGGTTCATAGATATGTTCCATAAATGTGGTTCATAGATGTGGTTCACAGATGTGGTCCATATATGTGACCCATAATTGTGGTTCATATATATGTTGTACATATGTGTGGTCCCTAAATGTAATCCATATATGTTGTCCATACATGTGATACATATATGTGGTCCATAATTGTGGTCCATAGATTTGGTATATATGTGGTCCATAATTATGATCCATATATGTGGTTTATAGATTTGGTCCATATATGTAGTCCATATATGTAGTCCAAATGTGTGGTCCATATATGTAGTCCATATATGTGGTGCATAAATGTGGTCCATATATGTGGTACATAAATGTGGTCCATAAATGTGGTTAATAAATGTCGTCTATAAATGTGGTCTATAAATGTGGTCTATAAATGTGGTCTATAAATGTGGTCTATAAATGTGGTCTATAAATGTGGTCCATAAATGTGGTCCATATATTTAGTCCATAAATGTAGTTCATATATTTAGTCCATATATGTGGTCCATATCTGTTGTCCATATATGTGGTCATGAATGTGGTCTGTGGACGTAGTTTATATATGTTGTTTATATATGAAGTTTACGGAAGTGGTTCATAGATGTTGTTTATTAATGTAATTTATAGATGTGGTCGATATATGTGGTTGCAAATTTCTTATATAGTTAGTAGCATGTACTTACAATTCTTCAACCCAGTATGCGTTTGTTACTTTCAACTTGTTAACGGTAAAATTTGAATCCACAAATATCCTTAATATAATAAATGCATACCACGGTAATATAATTATATAATATGATAATGTAATGTTAAAGAGATTTGTTTAAAAAATACAAATTTATTTAATAAGGTCATTCAAAAGTGATCATGTCATTAAGAGAAAGTAATAATACGGTATCAGTTGAATTTTAATTTCACTTAAAAATAATAATTGCAAATTTTTCCCAAATAACATTTCAAAAGTGTCACGTAGAGGAAATTACTGCCTTTTTTTAGAGTACAACAAAATGGTATCGTTTATAGATAAATATAACGATTGAATTGTTTAGATATAAAAAATATAAATTGTAAATATTTTTATATTTTTATTTTTTTTATAAAAAATATAACAAATACATAACAAATATGTGTTATAAATATCAAAAAAAATTGTTTATATATAACGAATATAATATACATTAATATATTAATATATATAATATATATTATATATATTATATATATTAATATATACATTAATATATACAGTAAACTGCAAATACAAGAAAAATTAATTTTTATTTTGTTGATCAGAAGTTAATGTTGATTTATGTTGGTTTATGTTGATTAATGTTGATTCATTATTTTATGTTGCAATTAAAATTAATGAACTAATAATTAAATTAATATAATAATAACCTTTTTATTATTATTTATTATTATAACTTATTTATTATTATAACTTATTTATTATTATAACTTATTTATTATTATACTACAGGACAATCGATATGAGCGGACGTTTTTTGACGTCAATGTCTTTTCAGTACATGCTCCGTCATATGCCAGCAGTTCGCCTCTCGCCGCCTTTGAATATAATGAAAATCGCAAAAACAGCAAATACAATGAAAGAATTGTCAGTGTGGAAGAAAGCAAGTTTATACCATTAATTTTTTCATCATCAGGAGGAGTTGGACCGCGAGCTCTTAAGCTACTCAAGGACATTGCCTCGATATCATCGAGGTTAAAATCAGAAAAATATAGTGATGTATTGGTTCACCTTAAACGCAAGATTAGCTTCTCGATTGCACGTGCTTCTTCACTATGTCTGCGAATGCCGCGATCAAGTAGAAGACATCCAATCTTTCCTGACAATAAATCTCATTTATAGGCCCGTTTACGGGAACCTAATTTCTGTAAATTAACTTTTCTTTTAAAAAAATTATTATAAAACTAACAAAAATCTAAATTTATTAAAAATCTAAAGAGGTTTTTTTTAAATCTTAAGAGGTTTTCTTAAAAATCTAAATTTCTTCTACGGCAAAGTACTTAAACTTGATCAGGATATCTATCAGACTCCTGTTTTTCTTCAAACAGCATGGCGTAGCCCTCTCGCAAGTAAGCACACTTTAATCTGGAGAGCTTCGCTTGACGGATATCACCCCAAGTGCTGTAAAAAAGGAAGAATCATACATGAACGATCATCAACTTGTTTATGCTGTTTTTGCAACACAGCATGCTCATCACTCTTACATGTATTTTCCTGTGCTCATTTGTCTTGTTTATCTTTAAAAACAATAGATACGCTGAAGTGGGGGTAGGCTTATAGGCTTATTTCGGCTGATGATGCGTACCTGTGTCACGTACAAACAATTTGAGTCAATTAATAAAATTTTAAGCAGCTCAAGAAATAAGAAGAAAGAAAACTGTTCTGACTTTATATTTATTATCTTAAAATCTTTTTTTATATGCCCAAGCCGAAAGGCGGAGTGGCTTTAATAAATCACTACATTATTTTTTATTATAATAACCCACCACAGCGAGTTTGACAACCCACCACAGCGAGTTTTGCTCTGTGCTCGAAGACTAATTATGTCTTCTTCACTATGTCTGCGAATGCCGCGATCAAGTAGAAGACATCCAATCTTTCCTGACAATAAATATCATTTATAGGCCCGTTTACGGGAACCAAATTTCTGTAAATTAACTTTTCTTTTTTAATAAATAATATTACAAAAAAAAATATTTATTATTATAACTTATTTATTATTACTATTTCTTAACTATTTATTCGCCATTAATCGCTTTAATTAATCGAATAAAATAAAACAATAAATTATTTGCAAGAAATAATGATTTCTTGTAAATAAATTTATTTCTTGTAAATAAACAATTTCGCGAAATTATTTATTGAAAATAACTCATTATTTAAAAACTGCATAAAATATTAATTCATAATAGATTTGTAAAGTTAAATTACTTACATCGATTTGACTGTACTATTAAGCACCAAGACAGGAGTATTTTGGCTACGATGAATTTGACTAAAATTACATAAATATAAAAATAATAAAATTATTCTTATAATTTATAAAAATTAAAATATATTTGATTTTGTATATCGTTACCAAGTTGTACCTAATTCATGCGTGAATCTTTCACAGTATAAATCAGTTTCTCTTAATTAGTTGTACAATTCCAAATTATGAAATTTCGAAGCATGACAGATTAAATCTATCCATGCTTTACAAAGCGATTGAAATTTATTAAATAAAAATGCAAAGTTATTAACTAATGATTATACTAATATTTGGATAACTGATTGGATATCTTTTGATAATTAATTGAATGGATAATTCATAAAATGGGTAATTAATTGTTAATTAGATTTTCTCTAAGTGAGTAAAGTTGCTGTCTGATACCAAATTTATTTGGTATCAGACAGCAATTAATACATTAAATGCTAATATTACATGTATTATTATCAAATATTAATTATATATTTTGGCTGAAAAATTTAATATTATAATTTTATCTAAAGATAAAAGTCATTATTTAATGATAAAGTTTTAATTTTAAAATTTAAAAGAAAATAAAATTTGTTTTAGCAAAAAACTTTAGAAGAGACATTATAAAATATATTATTATGCTCCTATGAATAATGTAGTCTCGATATGCTTTGACTAATAACTTTATTGATCAACAAACTCTAATAATTTTATTGGAGTTTTAGTAAATACTACAATGAAATTAATACGTAAACTATTGAATACGTCGATAAAATTAGTACGTCAACTTAAACATCAGAAAAATTTTATAATAAATAGCAAAATATTTTTTTTCTTTTTCTTTAGCCGTTCAACTTGACCTTTTCAACTTGACCATGTGGGACATGGTCAAGTCGGCATATTTCAGCCATTTGCGCTCTTCGGCATATGAAGCTGTTTCGCCTGCTCCTCTGGCTGCATTTCTAGCATTGCTGGCTGCGAGGGTGTCCACGCAGGTGGCGTCCACATCAAACATTTACCTTCGCGCCAAGGGAAAATGGTGACTCCATCAGGACGTAAACCGTCCGAAGCTTTACTCACTTGAAGTGAGTAAAGTTGCTGCCTGATACCAAATTTATAACAAAGCTAACAAATACATGCTATTTGTAAATATGATTATGGAAGTTTTCATTCAATTGCTTACAATCTAGTTAGCGCGTTTGGGATATGAACAATCAGTCCATCGTTTGAGATACGATCGAGGCAACTAAACCACAACAATCACAAATAATATCATCGAAATTTTCAACATACATTTGCGTAATGCTTGTATTTTTAAATGTATCAGGATCTAGATGAGTGATATGTAAAGATTCAATGGAGCTGAAATCAATTTGACTATAATATTTTAATGGAATTGTTACATACTTACGCTTCAGTTTCCTTTCCATCAAATATGAAGCATTCACTACGATAAAAATAAATACATTTAAAGTCAAGTAATTGATAAAAAGAGCCTAAAAGCTTAAATGTAATTTAAATTTATGGAAAGTAGAATAAAAACAACTTAAAATGGTCGTATAATTTATAATCGTTGTTGAACAAATGTAATATAGCAAAGGTGATTAGATATTTTAAATTACGTGATGAATATTTACATTTCGTTATTATATTATAATAATTATAAAGATATTTATTATGCAACAACATTAACTAAATACAACTCTTTATAAATCAAAATTAGAGAAACAAAGAATGCAGACAAAATAAAGATCATTCAGTATCTTGGTGATAAATCAACTCCGCCATATCGGTGATAATCAGCTGCGCCATGGACAGTCCCAAGCCCGTGCAGAGAAAGGAAGAGTGTTGACGATATACTTCGTGACAAACCAATCGTAAAACAAAACCGTCACATCAACATTATAAATGATGTCTCAATGTACTTTTCGAAAGGCGACTTAAATGGTAAAGCCACGTTCTCTGCGCAAATAATAGAACCAAATGGAGAGAGAAAAAGCAGATTCCGTAACGAAGCGGAACAAATGCTGAAGAAAAAGAAGAGTATCCTGATGATAAATGCAAAAACGTTAATTATATTATAATAATTACTATAATTATGGTCAAATTATACTTTTCATGTTAGAAAATGGGGCAAATATAATAACAAAACCAAGAATTGTGAGTTCAGTGCAGAAGACGGATTTAAAGTTAGTGTTTTTGTCAGTGAAGATGATGAATATAAAATATCTAGGAATATAAAATATCTTAATAATATAGCTATTTTAATCCACTGAAAAAATTGCACACTCATATAGTAAAATATTGTACGGGTGAGATTAATATCATTACATATGGAGTAACTTATTTACAGATTTCCTCCACGACCCGACATATTGTCAAGCAGTGCCAGTTTCTAGTTAGCATATAAGTGATAACAGTAGATTTATAATTGCTGGTTTATTGTACAATAATAAAAAATATGTGTTTACGTATCCTAAGATTTATTTCTGGGTAAAAAATCAGGCAACCATTCCGCGAAATTTTAATTTACTAATAAAGTAGATTTGTGTTTTGATTCTTGGGTAAAAATTCATAACCTGATGTGCCTGTGTATATTGACAATATTTGAGTGTTTATTTTTTGTAATTTTTTATTTAGTAGATCAGAACATTTGATGCAAATTAAAAATTATTTTTAATATGAAATTTTCATAAATTTACTAAAATTAATTAAATAGTCTTTTAAAAAATATATCTCAAAATTATAATATGAAACTAATTTAAATATGCCCTTAAATTCATTTATACTGGCAAAAAATAATAACAGCAAAACTTTATTGTTATGAACCAAAACACAACCAACAATTTGAATCACTAATAACTTGAATAAAGACAAGTAATAATATACATTGTTGGTGATTATAATAATTAATAATTATAAATAAAATTATAAATTATAATTATAAATTAATTTACTAATTAATTACTAATTACTTGTTACATTTAAATAAATACATATGTTCGTGAGAATATTATAATGATATTTGCATAATTAAATGCTTAATTTAAAGTTATTATATTTAACTTTTCATATAAAAATTTATTTTTTAATAAATGTAAATAATTTATTAAAAAAATGTAATTAATATTTAATTTATGGTTTATAATTAATATACGTTGTTAAGAAAGTTTCCACCTTTAAACCTAATCATTTTAGGAGCATTTATAAATATTTTTGTGATAATATTCGATATTTTTTTGTTCGTTTTTTTTTCATTACACATAAAGTTGTTTTGCGAAACGATTTTGTGAATATTGTTCCATTTTCTGTATTTTTGTGATAATATTCGATATTTTTTTGTTCGTTTTTTTCTATAATTCCAATTCTAAATGAACTAAAAAATGAACAGTTAATCGTGGATAACAAGATTTTACTACTTCTTCATGAAGATATAAAAATACCCGAAGATCCCGTGAAATCCCTTTTGGCTTCCTACAAGTTGCTTCCAAGTATAGATTATCTCAAGCATATTGCTCTGAATTTTCATTGGAAACTTGACTAATAAAAATTTTATTTAATTTTTTTACCCCTGTTTTTCATATGTGAAAAAAGGACCATTTTTCACATAATGTGAAAAATGGTCCTAACGGTATATCTAGCAAATGATGGAGTATATTTTCTAGTTTTACTTTGTTGTTAATATACTTTTATTTTGCATAAAATATGCAATAATTCAATTATTCTTATTTTGTTCAACAACCCAAAGCTTCAGCAAAAAGCCGAAAAATGTTTTGGCTTACTTATTTGGTTCCGTAACTTATTAATATTTTAAATTACAACACAACATTGTAACACAAAATAAAAATAAAAAATCTATTGCAATCAGGCTTGAATAAATTATTTATTTTAAATTACAAATCATAAATTATTTTCTTTTTAATTAATAATAAATGCCTTTCTAATGTATACATTTATAATGCATATATTTAGAAACAAATATAGATGAATTTGCATAATAAATATGAATATTAGTTAATTTGTTGAATATATTTTTCATTTAAAAGATCAAGTTCTATTAGAAAATAAAATTGATAAAATACCTGAGCCTATGCAATATTGTTGAATTCACAAATCCAAGAGGAAAGCAACCAGATAAAAATTGATATCTTGGATTGTTATAAAACCGACAATTTGCATTAACATGTGTGATTAGTAAGGCAATTACGACAATCATGCTGACCTTAATGGACAAAGAAATCAGGTCACTTGACTTGAGCTATTTTGTAGTTTACAATTAAAAGCAGAACTATATTAATTCAAAAAATAACTTTTATAACCCAGTATAATACACCATGTAAGTGGAACTGTTGAGGTAGATGAAATATTTGTAGCATTGTTACAATGACAGGCCTAGACACTGAAAATTTTTTAGTCTCAAAAATTAAAATATATTTTATTTAGGCAATTTTACAATCTCGATATCACAAATTGGATTAATCTAAATGGATATGACAGTTTATTTTACAAGTTTTTGCTTTATATTAATCCACACACGAACTGCTAGCAATTACTCTCAATTACAAAAATCCTGTTCAATTGTTTAATGTCCTTTTTGATTTATAATTAATGTATTTTGATTAAAAGTAATTTATACATATCGATTAGACATAATCGGTTTTTACCGATTATGTCTAATAATATACATTCGAAAATTTAACTAAATACAATTTTCTGAGTTGTCCTAAATAAAATAAAAAAATTTAATATCTTTGTCTTGACAAAGACATGACAACTTTTGTATAACCAAGAAAACTTTTGTCTTCAAAAAAGTTGTCTTGGTTATACAGAACTTACTAAATTAAAGGATAACTATATAATAACAACTATTGATAAAGCTAGTAATAACTTTGTCTTCATATGCAAAAAGCTTTATTATGATATACTAATGAAAGAGGTTAATTCTAATGATTTAAATGTAAATCCAACATATGAACGTAGTGAGTTGAGTTTAGAAACAATTATTACAAGTCACTGTTCTATAATGAATAAAAAGGGTATAAAGGTTTAATCAGATAATAAAACTATACCTATATTATATTGGAATCCAAAATTACCTAAAAAATCTAATAAAACCTAGGTTCTTTTGTAGTGCGTTTAAATGTACATTAAAACAACTTTCTGTCTATATGAATAAAATACTTAAAGTAATTAAAGCACACTTTAAAAAATAT
Organism: Pomphorhynchus laevis; assembly: GCA_012934845.2. Classification (NCBI taxonomy): domain Eukaryota; kingdom Metazoa; phylum Acanthocephala; class Palaeacanthocephala; order Echinorhynchida; family Pomphorhynchidae; genus Pomphorhynchus; species Pomphorhynchus laevis. Next base: position 187,974 of record WNNJ02003692.1, read on the forward strand.
TGCAAGGTAATCGAAATTAATACTGGTATAAAACACTATTTCAGTATTAATTCTACAAAATAATTTTTAGAACAGACAAAAGGAAAGTACGCTTTACACAAATTTGAATTTATCAGATATTAAAGATGTATTAGAAAAATTATATATATTCGGAAAAGCATGACATATATGTTATAATAACTATAACGCCTATCTAACAATATATATAGTATGTGTTATAACGCCTATCTAACAAATATTAAACCATCAAATAAATATAAATATATGGATAAAATTGAATTACTAGAATCCTTAAATATTTTAATAAATCTCAATTATATAAAAGTAGGGACATCTATAATTAGACAAATAAAAGGTGTTTTGACGGGAGATAACAGCAGCCCAATTAATGCTGAATTTAATAGAATATATTATATATTCTATTATCTGAATATTTAGAATATAATATAAAAATTATATAATTAATAAATAAAAGAATCCATCAAAGGATCACCAACACCGATTATATGATATCCTGATCACATCAGTGTTATTTATAACGGTAGTGCAGGGATGTGCTTATTAAACAACGGTTCAGAATTGTTTGCATTTATTGAAAATAGTGTTTGCTTGTTAGACTAGATTTTGATTCACGATTTTCAGGCATCATGTCACTTCTAGACGATCACTTTAGCACCCAAATGATGGAATACTCGGCAGCACTCATCAGTAGAATAAAGTACCTACTGGTCGTTTCTAGATGTGGCATTATACCTGTTTGTGGTGAATCAAAGTCTAGTCTTCCAATCAACACCATTTTCTAAATATGCCGTATTTTGAAAGAAATCTTGGAACGTTGTTTATTTAGCATATCCGTGCATTACCATTATGCATACAGTATCCATTAAGAATCCAACGAGTCCAGCGACAATTCAGCCACAACCTTTGCACAGTGTTTAAAGATGGTTCGCACATAAATTCGATCTGGTAAAGAGCGTAAGCCTCAGTCAGTTAAGTAAAGTATCTGAAACGCCTTCATTTACAATGTCACACAGTCAACCGAAACGACCGGTGGGTACTTTATTCTACTGATCAGTGTTACAGGGTACTCCATCATTTCGATGCTAAAGTTGTCGTCTAGAAAATCACTAAGCGGGATTGTCTAGTGGTTTTCTAACTTCCGAGATACGTAGTTAGCGTCACGGCCATATATTTAGTCATGTTTAAACCAGTAAGGAGAAATATTATATATTATTAATATATATTATATTTTATACGTAATACTATGTACGTATATTATATATTAACGTATATTTTATACATTAATTTGATATGTCATCGAATTCGATAAATTCGGTATCACCGTTTGATCAGCCAGCTCCCTTGCATAATAATCCTTCGTGAATTTGTGTACATGTAAATATAAAATTACGTGCATATGTGAACAACCAATTTATAACATAAATCAAAAAAAATTTAAAGGTTGAAATAAAAATGAATTGAAATAAAATAGATGAGCGAATTTATTAATTAAAATATATGGTTCAGTAACTGGAGAAATTTTTTAATTATATTTAGTTAAATATATCGTCATCTATGAAAATATAAATTGACACGATAAAATATGCACTTATCTCCCAAGACAACATTCTTTCTATTTATCAATTACGACTTTTAGAATGAATAGTTCGCATATCGGTATTTAGCTCGATGCACTTCATACGTTTGTTATTAATAATGAAACCATGTCGAGATGGCGAATGAATATTTGATTTTTACGTGCAATCATGTTGTGTTGTTATAACTTTCAATCGATAAAAACTGTTTTCAAATTTTACAGTTTCGCGTTGAATACCTAACCGAGACATCAGAGTATTTCCGTTATTTAACATTTAATAGTGAGTTTTATTGTTAACTTAAGATGTTGAATTTGACTCAAAATACCAGCAAGGCATATTGTAAATGTTATAACTCAATTTACACGCTTTATATATTACAAAATAATACAAATGAGGTTATTTCTCATTAGACATTTTAATGGATTTCATATATATCGTCATCTATGAAAATATTTAATTGACACGATAAAATATGCATTAAAATATCGATACAATGTGCATCAAATTTGAAGTAAGCATTTTATTGTACATTTAAGATAAATTGTATATTTAAAATAAATAATAAATTTATATTTATGATTTGCAAATTTTATAATTAACTTTATATTAAGAAGATTGTTTTCATCTTGTACAAAATAAAATATGTAGATGTTTTAAAATTAAATAATTCAATCGTAATTCAATCTTCAATACGATGCTTACATTATGCACAAGTTAAAAGCTATTGGGTTCTAATTTTGATATCAATTGCAAGTTGTTACATGCAATTAACCATTAATTGCAATATCAAAAATACCATTTTGCACGTAAGGTTTCGCATGAGATTCATTGTATCTTTTAACGCTCGATAATGCAAAAGTATTCTGGTTAATATTTCATCGACCTCTTAAAAATCTAAATATAATTGTCTACCTCACAAAATAAACGATTACATATTTACGGAATTATAGAAGAATACATTAAAGTAAATACATAATTTACATATTTTTTCCTCACCAAATTAAAGGGTTGAGGAACACGAGCCAAAACCTGATAGAACAGCAGTTCTTAGTACATTTGAAATAATTAATTAAAATATCATTAAAATAAAAGTTTAACGTTAAAGTGGAATTTTTTAATGGATAAATAGTCAATAATATGATCAGTGTTGGAATAAGAGATGACTCTAGATAAAAGCAGCTAACTGAATAAATATAAATAATTAATAAATATAAATAAATATAAATAATATAAGATTTTATTCTGAAATATTAATTAGTATTTTGGAACTAATCTTATATTCTGCATGTTTCCGAATATTTTTCTTTAATATCAGCTAAATCTAAAATTGTATAAAGCGGACTAGAAAATATATTTTATAGTTTTATATTATTATATAAAATATATTATATAATATTATATAATTAT